>CAUIJQ010000114.1:333749-593749 GCA_959613385.1 Geotrupes spiniger | reverse complement strand
ATTATTGCTCTATCTGCAAGGCTAATGGCTACAGCTTTTTTATGTGTGAGTGGTTGTATTGAATTATAATTAAGGTAACGGCTGGACTACGTTGGTTTAGTGTACCACATTGTTTGAATTTTATTATTTTGTTTTATAAGTGTCATATCTAAAAAAATAATTCGGTTGTTATTTTCGGTTTCATATGTAAATTTAATTTGGTTGTGGTATTTATTAAATTGTTTTGTTATGTATTCTATTTTATTTGGGGGTATAACTGTGATGATATCATCAACATATCGTTTAAAGAATGGTAATTTAAAATCTAATTTTGGTATGATTGTGTCTTCTAAATCTTCAATGACAAGTTGTGATACTATACTCGATATGGGAGATCCCATTGCTAAACCTTCTATTTGTTTATAAAAATTATTTTTAAATTGAAAATATGTAGAGGTAAAGACAATATCGATTGCGTTTATAAATTCATTTAGTGGTAGGTTTGTGTAATTTTGAATTTCTTTCCATTTTTTATGTATAACTTCTTTTGCTAATGTTATGGGAATATTTGTATACATTGATTCTATGTCAAGTGAGAATAGTATGTGGTCTGTTGGTATATTTATTGTATCTATGAATTTTTTAAAATTCCAAGAGTCCTTAATATAATATTGATTTTGTCCTGTAACATTTTTTAAACATTGAGAAAGGTATTTAGATAAATTATATGTAGGGCTTTGGATTGATGAAACAATTGGTCTGAGAGGTATATTTGGTTTATGTAATTTTGGTTGTCCATAAATTTGTGGTGGTTGTGCGTTATTAATTTTAATATTATTATGTTCGACTGTATAAATGTTTTTAGATTTCCAATTTTTAATAATTTTTGTTATTTTTTCTTGATATTTTGGAGTGGGATCTTTATCTAATAGTTTATATGTTTTAGTATCACTTAATAAATTTAGCATTTTATCAGTGTAATTCATTGTGTCGATAATTACTGTTGTATTACTTTTATCTGGTTTAAGTATAGTTATTTGTGGATTATTTTTACAAAAATTCTTAGTTTTTTGAATATTCTTTATGAAATTGATTTCTAGTGGAGTTGGTTTTGGATTGTTTTTATTTTTGTATTTATGAAGTGTGTTACTTACTTTCGTTCTAATATCTAGTTTTTGTTCTTGTGAAAGATCTGTTATGGCTGATTCAATATTGGCAATAATATTATATGTTGGAATTTTATTATTATTGATATTTATTCCATATTTTGGTCCTAGACTTGGTATGTTATTTACATTTTCAGGGATATTAGTAGATGAGATGTTATGTACCCACTTACTTGTTATTAATTATGACAGATTCATTATTTTTAGTTAATTGTACGATTTTATTTTTTTGTTTTTGTTTGGTTTTAATGAATTGTTTTTCTATTATTAGAAGTTGTGTCTCATAAAAGGCTAACATTGTTGTTTGTTGTGTGTTATTTACATTTCAATATATTTTTTTATATTGTGTAATTTTTCTTTTTAAATTATTAGTGGTAATAACATTATCAGTTATTAAATTATTGATGATTTGTTTTTTGAATTTACTTACTTGATATTGAAATTTATTATTAATTGATACATTTTGGAACTTGATGTGTTTAAGGTTGAAGTTCATAAATTTTGGTTGTATTTCTTGATTCTTGAATATGGTGAGGAAATTTTTTTGGTTAATAAGGTGCTTCAGTTTTCTTTCCATTTTTATTAATTCATTGACTCCTCTGTAGGATGCTTCGCCGTATGTATGTATGATATGGTGTCTTGATATATTAGTTTCCATTTTTCACCCGGAAATATATGTTTATAATTTATTTCTTTTCTTTTTTCTTTTGTCGTATTTCTTTTTAGAAATTTTATTTCTTTTGATGAGATTTTCGACAATTAAATGACAATATGATTATTAGAACATATTTTAATATTAAAATATAATATATTTATCAACAACGTTTCGGCCAAAAGTGGCCTTTTTCATAGTCTGTAATTAAATAAAAGTATCATACATATATAAATGGTCAGCATAATACAATTGGTGGTAATAATTTTATTTACATTATTAACTCAATTATATTAAGTGTCAAAATATTATTAAATTGAAATGAAAATATTATTATTGAGTTAATAATGGTTATTATATAATATTCCTAAACTTATTATTTATTACAGTATACATGTTATATAGGACAAACTATACAATATTTAAAAGAAAGAATTAATGGACATAAATATTCTAATAACAACACAGCTTTAAAAACTCATCAAAATGAAACAGGACACAAATTTGATTTTAGTAATACTTCAATACTCGCAATAGAAAAAAACAATAAATCCAGACTTATTCTTGAAATGATTTTTATCAAAATTGAATCACAAACAATAAATAATAAAACTGATGTTGATAATCTTTCACATATATATTATCGGAATTTGTAACTCATAAAAGGAAAATAATTTTATTAATGTAAATAGATAAATAATTTTATCTAGTCACCAAAAAAATATTGACATTCATAATTTATGACAATATGCCAAATTATTATACATCATAACTAATATAAAAGTAAGTAATATAACAATTTTCTTTTCAATATTATGTTCAAATTTTGCATATGTATACTGTAATAAATAATAAGTTTAGGAATATTATATAATAACCATTATTAACTCAATAATAATATTTTCATTTCAATTTACTAATATTTTGACACTTAATATAATTGAGTTAATAATGTAAATAAAATTATTACAACCAATTGTATTATCCTGACCATTTACATATGTATGATACTTTTATTTAATTACAGACTATGAAAAAGGCCACTTTTGGCCGAAATGTTGTTGATAAACATATTATATTTTAATATTAAAATATGTTCTAATAAACATATTGTCATTTAATTGTCGAAAATCCCATCAAAAGAAATAAAATTTCTAAGAAGAAATACGACAAAAGAAAAAAGAAAAGAAATAAATTATAAATATATATATATATATATATATTAGGGCGGGTTAATTTTTTTTTTTGATGAAGCGTATAGCAAAATCGTAATATATAGGTGATTCTGAGAAATTTTGCTCAAGAGACCATAGCTCTAACTTGGATTTGGAGCCCCCCAAAATTTCAAAATATATATTTTTCCATATATACATAGAATAATTTAATTAAATTCGTCATAAAATCGGATAGCATTATAGTAGATTTCTCAATCTGGGCTTGTTTGAAAGGTATTTTTATCACCTTTCAGAATCTGTATTGATACCAATATTTTTTTTATTTTTAGTAGAGATATTAGGAATTTTTTGTCGAAAAATAGCCTAAAATGAACTTTTAAGTAATAAATTCAGAATTCAGAATTCAGATTATTAAAGTTCAGATAAGTTCCAAAAACTTTTATTACGATCAATTTTTTTGTAGGAAAATCGATTTGAAAAAATCAACATTTTCAAGGTTTCAACAAGAAAACACTATTTTTACATTTTTTATTCAATTTATTTTTAAATATTATTCTCGACCTACAATTTAATGTTTTAACGTGGTAATATTATTTTTTAAGGTCCTTTTTACTTTCCATTCGAGGAGTTTTCTTACGACTTTCTAATGTCACTGCCATAACTCCTTCACGATTCTTTTCTATAACTCGTTTTGAAACACTCGTTAATAATTGTACATGTCTTTCTGCTCCTTGTATGTGCATTGGAATTTGTGGATCAGCCAGTGGTGGTTCAACGAAATCTAAGTATTCTACCAAGTGATCATATGGAATCTGTCGAGTAAATGCTGGTTCAAATAATATATCGTCGTTATTCATGTCAACCATATTGACATAATCGGTAGGATTGAAATTTAAGATATATTTTTTGTAAACTCTGAGTTTAGTTGGATCGTACAATTGTTCTCGATAGTGTAAAATCTTTTTGATAGCTCTATCCCGTATTGCTTTTCGATCATCAAATAACATTGTTAATAAGATATTTTCTGGATGTGCGTAATATGAGTTGTTTTGAATTACACCATCTACAATATTACGAAAGTTTGGTTGTAAGTATCGTGTCCAACGTATAAATTTTAATAAAAGTGCACTGCCGTACACAACAGAGTTATAAAACTTCACATTGAAGTACATTGGCACATAAACTGTAATAATATAAACTGCCAAAGTTTTTAAATTGGTCGATGGTGTATTAGTTGTTACATATAATCGTAGTAATCTACTTGCTTTGGTTAACCAACGAGAATGTGCAATTGGTCCTGGTTTAATGTTAGCTAAATCAACTGGAACAATACCATTCGAAATTGCTTTAGCTATTTGATATAAATATTTAACATCTGTTGATAGTTCGAGCTCATGTTCATGATCCATCATTGCAGGCATATTCTCCAGTGGTATTGGATCAAAATCAGCTACTACCTGAAAAATGAAATGTTTAGATCAATTAAAATGCAATTATTTTATTTTAACTTTATCCCAATCGAAAAAGTAAAATAATGACAATAAATAATGATGATATTAAATAAAATAAAGTGTTACATACCTGCAATTTCTCACATTCTTGAATAGCTTTGAATAACTTTCCACTTGCTGCTCGTGGTCCACTGGTGACTGTTTTGTCCAATGCTTCATATAAATGACGAAATGGCAGTTCATTGAAATGAAGCAGACATATAAACCAGTGAATTGGTCTATTTAACTGTTTTTCAAATAATCGTAAAACACCATTTTCTGTTCCAGTATTTGCTGGCTCACCATCACTGCATATGCCAATTAATTGATCAACTGTTAATGTTTTATTGTTGAAAAATTCATTCAGTTTTCTGTGTTTGGTTTTTGCATCTTCTTGACTACCCAAATTTACATATCCAAGTAACTCATTATAGGGCTCTTTCAGAACAACTAAATGCGGTTCTTTTACCATAGTGGTATGAAATTTGTCATTAACTTTCTCTGTAGTTAATGAGTCATTTTTTCTACCATCGAAAGAGAATGCAGTTATGGAAGAATTTGTATGTCGTGTACGGAGCACTGCATCTCTAGATTTAACTTTTTCTCTAGCCACTTTTGATTTATCCATAATAACAAGATTACCATGAACATCTCTAAAATTTATATCTTCGAATAAAGCTGTTGCTAAACATGAAGCGACTCTATCTGAAACACCGAATCTATCACACATCATAGCAAAATTTAAGGCATCGTATCTTTGAGTATAATGACCTCGTCTCATTTGAACAGTTGCTTCTGGAACTTCTGTTGTTGCTTCATTTTCATCTTCATCCATGTGTAATTCAGGTGGTTCGTAACTTGGATCATCGGTACCAGTTGTAAGTGTTGGTATTGTTGTAGCTACTTCTTCAACGTCTTGAATATTCAAGGTATATTCAGGTATTGTGAATTTTCTAACATTATGCTGGTCCATCATAAATTCTTTTAGATGTTCTGGAATCAATCCACACGAGCATTCTGTTGTTTTTAATTTGCAATTACATTTGCCAATATAAAATAATTCGTTTATTGAATCAAGAAATGCTTTAAATTCATCTCTTTTGTTTCTATGTTGTACATGTTTCTGGTATTTATCAAGCAAACCAGTTAATTTTTTTAAAACAAAAAATTTTTATACGAGAACATTTTGTTTCCAAATTTAGCACGATCACTTAAAAAAAAATAATATTTTAAAATGTCACATTTAGTAGGCAAACTAAGATCATTTAAATCACTTGATAAACCAAAAACAACAATATCTTGATGAGGCATGTTAGTCAATCTAGAGTCAAAACTTGTTGATGTTGTTGCTTCCATTTGCGAAGACACCGCAGACGATGTTGATGGTTCTTGATTATCTATAATAACTTTGATATTATCACTGCACTCTTTGACTAAATCTAAAATTATAGTTAAAAAATTAAAAAATTAAACACTTGGTTAAAGTTTCAAAGAGTGTATTAAACTGTGGGTAATTTGCAAACGGGGTTCTATATATACTAATTCAACACGTGTGCGCTTAAGGGATAATAGCCGCATAAATGACCGGGGAAATTCCGAATTCTGTGTGGTCGTTCGTGATGTTCTTGCCGTGTTTTTCCGCTTTTTTGATTTCTAGCGTTTCTAAAAAATTCAACCGTTTGCCTTTGGTAGTTGTATGCAATGTTTTAAATTTATTTAGATCCGGGAAATGGTTCTTTGTTATGCAGTGTTCATCTAAGCCAGTTCTTGCGTTGTTTAGAATAGATTTTTATGTTCGTTCAGGCGCTTTTTGAAGTTGCGTCCGGTTTGACCTATATATAGAGCGTCACAGTCCTTACAATTAATTTCGTATACTCCGCTTTTTTATGTTTGGTCTAGTTTCTCTTTATTGTTTACCAATTTAGTTCCCAAGTTCTTTTTATTTACACTAATAGGTGTTAGGTTGCTGTGACGTAACCTATTGGAGATTTTGTCACTAAACTTAAGAACATAATTGATAAAGCAATAATTGCGCTGGACATCCTCCACCGGTGCGTACAATTGTTTGGTTAATAGCTTCTGACGTTTTTTCCTTATCAACCGATCGATGACGCTTTCATGGTAATTATTGTTTCTTACAATGGCTTTCAGGATCTCAACTTCTTTATTGTAGTTGGCAGTCGATAGGGGCAATACTAGAAGCCTGTGTATCCATGACCGAAAGGCACTCATTTTGATATTGAATTGACAAGAATTGGCATTTGTTATGGCGTCTGAGAAAGTATGTTTTCTGAATATGTCGAAGGTCAGGTGTTGTTCTTTTTTCCCAATTTGAAGGTCTAGGTAATTGCTTCTACGAGCAAGTACAATTCACCGTAGAGACAGAAAACAACGAAGATGGCACGATCAATTATCTAGACCTGCATAACAAAGAACCATTTCCCGGATCTAAATAAATTTAAAACATTGCATACAACTACCAAAGGCAAACGGTTGAATTTGTTAGAAACGCTAGAAATCAAAAAAGCGGAAAAACACGGCAAGAACATCACGAACGACCACACAGAATTCGGAATTTCCCCGGTCATTTATGCGGCTATTATCCCTTAAGCGCACACGTGTTGAATTAGTATATATAGAACCCCGTTTGCAAATTCCCCACAGTAATTACCCCAATATCTATAATTTATGTAAGAATATGTTTTCCAGTAACGTGTACCGTTTTCGAGATATGGAAAAAGGTGATAAGAGTAAACCATCACTTCCGGTTAAGAGATTGCGTTCAAAATAGGACGTTTTCCTCCTTGCTACATACAAATGTTAAGTTTAAAGTTGAACAGCTCTAGCTATAATCGTTTGGACGCTAGAGCGCGCACAGACACACAGTACCACACAGACACACAGACACACACACAGACGTCATTCCGAAAATAGTCAGAAACGATTCAGGGGACCTCAAAACGTGTATATCCGTTGAAATCTCGAGTTCGAAATTTTTCATGATTCCTATACTTATACATAATGTATAAGAAAGTAAATATTGGTATTGTGACAACCGAGTTTTTATTTAAGTATTTTGGCAAACTGCGTATTGCACGATGAACGATTAAGGAAGAAGGAAAAGCAAGCTTGGCAACGTTTAGTGGTGGTAAACGTCATTATTTTGTAACGTCATTATTCAGTGTTACAAAGTTGTTCAATTGAACAATGCTGCCATTGACGACTTATTCTACAGGTATCAATACAGATTCTGAAAGGTGATAAAAATACCTTTCAAACAAGCCCAAATTGAGAAATCTACTATAACTCTATCCGATTTTATGACGAATTTAATTAAATTGTTCTATGTATATATGGAAAAATTTCTATTTTGAAATTTTGGGGGGCTCCAAATCCGACTTAGAGCTATGGTCTCTTGAGCAAAATTTCTCAGAATCACCTATAGATTACATTTTTGCTATACGCTTCATAAAAAAAATCGGTCCATACAATTTGACCCGCCCTAATATATATATATATATATATATATATATATATATATATATATATATATATATATATATATATATACACGAAAGATGGTCTAATCTTACACCCCAATGGTGTAGTGAACATTAATTAATACAGGCCCATGAAGACTAACTGGTGGATCGTTAGACAATATTGTTTCTGGGTTATTACCCTTCGTCAGTAGCGATTACCAAGAACCTTAGTTGTTGAAATACCTTTACATGTAGTGGCCATCAAAACTTCTTGGCGCGAGCCAATCACTCCTAACGAACCACTGACAACAGAACACTGACGAGACGATACCTTGTCTAACACCTTGCGGAGACTAAACAAGAGACGACTGTCAAATGTAATCAATCTTTCGTGTAAATTTTACATTTTGCTGTCAGATTTGACAAGATACATTTTTAATTTGAATTGTTTTTGAACTTAATTGCAGCAATCCTTTTATATGTTGACACTGGACGTTTGACAGTCGTCTCTTGTTTAGTCTCCGCAAGGTGTTCGACAAGGTATCGTCTCGTCAGTGTTCTGTTGTCAGTGGTTCGTTAGGAGTGATTGGCTCGCGCCAAGAAGTTTTGATGGCCACTACATGTAAAGGTATTTCAACAACTAAGGTTCTTGGTAATCGCTACTGACGAAGGGTAATAACCCAGAAACAATATTGTCTAGCGATCCACCAGTTAGTCTTCACGGACCTGTATTAATTAATGTTCACTACACCATTGAGGTGTAAGATTAAACCATCTTTCGTGTAAATATATATATATATATTACCCAGAATTAATTATTTTATTACTTATACTTTATGTACAAGTAAGTATAGGAACCATGTAAATTTTCGAAGTCGAGATTTCAACGGATATACATGTTTTGAGGTCCCCGTTTCTGACTATTTTCGGAATGACGTCTGAGTGTCCGTCTGTTACCCCAATCCGAAAAGTCAAAATTTGACGCTAGAAAATTTAAATTGTTAAAAAAGCGAGATTTTTTTTAAACGTAGTACATTTTTCCATTTGATAAAATAAATGCAATTGAAACAGAAAAGCATTCGAGACTGCTCCTGCTTTTTTGCTAGTGATGTTTTCTTGGCACTACACAAACAATATGTATCTAAAATTCTTTAATTGGCCCTATCTACACGAAGTATAATATTCATTTTCTTGACATACGACGTAGAATGCCCATTTGTTTGTGGATATGCATAAAGGGTTTTCTACGGCCATTTTTTTTTCGTCAAAGCTGTTGCTTCAAATGTGGTCTCTAAGAGTGTCAAATCAGGTCTGTACGGTGGTTCTTCCTTCTGACTGTTTCTCTCGTTATTGTGGAGCTTTTTTTCAAGAATTCCATTAGTAGGATTACTTTTGTATACCAAAACACCGCCCCCATTAGTTTTCTCATTGAATTCTTTGTTCCCATTTTTGGGGCCGCAGACCCAACTGCATGGATTTTTGTTTTGTCGGTGTTGCGCAGTGATATACTGCATCCCCAGATATCCTTGCTTCTGCGGCGATTGATAAACTTTTATTTCTCGATCTGCCATCTAGTGTTTCACTACAAACGCACCACTTTTTTGCCAAAGAGTCCGTTGGGCGCCAGTTTTCAGAGTGTGGACCGAGGTGACTCGAAGTCAATTGCTCCTATATTTATACAGGATCATCATTACTAATTTCAAAAAACATTATAAGGAAAATAACAAATCCAATCCTTTTCAACGTTATTTTTATGAAACTATACAGTTTCTTAAAAATAATCCAAATTTAATTGCACTCACGTTGATAAAAGCAATAAAACTATTATCATGTATAAAGTTGATTATGAAAAGAAAATGATTGGTTTGTTAGAAGATGACAGCACTTATAAAAAACTACATTTTGACCCTACTTTGCAAATTCAAAACAATGTTGATGATTTAATTAATAAATGGAAAAAAGGTCATTTTATTACTAGAAACTTATCCAACGAATTGAATAGGCATAACTCAGATCCACCGCGAATATACGGGTTGCCTAAAACACACAAACAAAGTATTCCATTGAGGTCAATAATATCAAGTGTACAGAGGCCTATTTACAATTTATCAAAATTTGTATCTAAAATTTTAAGTAACATTGTCGGTAAACAACAATATAATGTTAAGAATTCGTGAATTTGTCGGCGGGTGCATGCTTCCTTGTGGGTTTTGAGCCGTTTATATAATTTCCCTTAATTTATTATCTCCGAGTTATACACCTTTTATTATACAGGGTGCTGCATTGGCGGACGCAACATAGGAAATCCCATGTTAATTTCGAGGCATTCAAATATTGGCTTCCCTAATTATTTTACAGCAAAATTCCATTTAAGTTTTTTAAAGAGCACTACATCATGGTCCAATTGGTGCAAATTGGGCATTTTTGTTAAGCTCAGTTCGCATATGCATTAAAAAATATATCGGCTAAATTTTGAAATTTCAAATCAAAACATCAATTCGGCCTTGGTCACGAACTGTCAAAGTTGACAGACAGTTCTCTGATAAACTTAACTGACAACGGCCGAATTAAAAATTAGTGCAGTTAGTTATGCAACACCAGAAAAAATATTTATAAAAGTTATATTATGCAGGAAACGGTTTCCAGAATGTCTGCGATAGCTTTTCGTTTGAATATCCAGATCGACCAATACCGCACAGATCCACTATTCAACGTCTAGTAACAAAGTTTGAGAAACAGTTTTGAATAATTGCAAATGCAATAGGGAAACCCAACCCACCCTAAGGTATGGTAAAAGAAATGCACTCTGGAAAAGAACTAGACATTTTGCTTTCTGTCGAAGAAAATAAAGGAGCAAGTACGAAAGGTTCCTTGATTTACTGCAAGATCGCATTGGACCAGCGTTGGAAAATGTTGTTCGAGAAGATCAGGAGATCTGGTATCAGATGCGCGGTTGTCCAGCGCACAAGACATGAGCAGTGCGTGAATATTTAATTGACAGTTTTTCAAACCATATTATTGGGCGATGCCGTACTATTGATTATCCAACACGATCTCCTGACCTTTCCACAAATGATTTTTTCCTTTGGGGCAACGTAAAATCTAAAATCTATAAGGACACATGTTTTGAGAATCTAGAGAAGTTAATAAGCCATACCAGTTAAGTAATGTGCGTAATGAATTTTACAATCGTTTGTGTTATTGTTTAAATGCAAATGGAGGATTGTTTGAAAATTCAATATAAAAATATTATGAGTTTCGTTGTATATTTCTACCAATAACCTCGACCTTGACCTACATTGTTCCAGGAGGAGGTTTATGAATTGGCAAATCAAGGTCGAGGTCAAAGCAGGTCGCGCTCAAAGAATATTAATAGGCAAAACCGGATCAATTGGAAGGTCGAGGTCAGTTCTGAGGTTAAGTTCAGTGTCATATTATTTTTTCCGATGTTAATTTGACGCTAAATACCAACATAGACCGTGACCTTGGCCGCGAATAGCCTTGGTTGAGTTTTAGGATAACTACTATAGTCAAGGTTAACCCCACCCTTGAGCTTGTCCGAGGAGGCATCCACTATAAAGGAACTGTGAGACAAATTTCGTCATAAAGTAAGCAGTTGTGAAGTGTAGTAGTGTACAGTGTTCTGCTAAAACTGAAAATGTTGACTTGCGATCATTGTGAACAAGACTTTACCCGTTCGGATAATCTCCGAAGACATCAACAAACAAGCTGCATCGGCAAACGACAGAAAATTGACGAGGCACATTCGTCAAATGCCACATTGTGTTCCATATGTAATGAGTATGTAAACAAGAAGTGCTATTCGGCTCACCTACGCAGCAACAATCACAAGCGTAACGCCTTTGTAATTATTGATGATGGAGTGGAAAAATAGGTAGCGCATTTGGTGATAGAATAACAAGTTTTCGAGTAACTGGAAGTGATCATGAAGTGGACATTGTTGAATATGCGCGTACAATAAGAGAAAAAGTTGTTGCTCTATTGCTGTCAGTGCTACATATGCATGGCAGTCTCAAAGTGAATTTAGAATGTTTCGGCATATATTTTTTACACACTAAGGATGACTCCGAAATAAAATCTTTCAACACCAGAAACAAAATATTAACGATGACGTCGGACTTGTACCAAATTTACGAGGAATTTATCGTGGAAATCAAAACGAAAATGTCGGAATTTCAAGAAAGGGATTCAGGTAAGAAAAAAATAACAAAAATAAACAAACAGGGAAGTGATTATCTAAATGTTACAGGATGGGCGCTGGTCGAAATTCTGTATATGGAGGTGAACTGTAACAAATACAACCCAACGAGGGCATCCAGTTATATTGAGTTACCCGGTAGCATAAAAGCGAAGAAAGCCGTAATCAATGTACAAAATCAGGACAATTGCTGTTTCGCTTGGGCAGTGACATCCGCCATGTATCAACCCACCAGTCTACCGCAACGGACATCCTCGTACCCCCATTTTTCAACGACTTGGCTCAATTTCGATAATATGGAATTTCCCGTAAGTATCAGAAACATACCCAAATTTGAGGAACAGAATAACATATCAATAAACGTATACGGATTGAACTCATGGTTCAACGGGGAAAAAATGATCCATGATGTTATAACAATACATATCTGTCAACGGAAAGGGCTCCGACATGTGAATTTGTTATTAATAACGGATAATATAGGCAATAGTCATTACTGCTGGATCAAAAATTTATCACGGCTTGTCAATTCACAAGCGTCCCATAATGGACACGAAAGATTTATTTGCGATGGTGTATTTTACGTCAGAACACAAGTTGATACGTCACCAAAGCGACGATTGTATTAAAGTGAAGGCCAGTGTACCGACCACTGATTTAAAAATTAATAAATATGGAAACGTCGAGAAGGCAAACATTTTGCAATTTGAAAATTTCGAAAAACAAATGAAATTACCTTTCGTAATTTATGCCGATTTTGAGGCACTCTTAAAGCCTGTAAACAGGGAAGAAAGAGTACGTAACGAAAAAGCATCATATACTGAGAAATGTTTTGAACATGAGCCATACGCATTCGCATATTTTATTAAATGCACATACGATGATGCGCTTTCAAAATTTCAAATGTATCGTGGGCGAAACGCAGCAAACGAATTTATAACAAAATTGGAAAACGATGTGGTCGAAATATATAAAAAGCATTTAAGTAGAACCAAGGAAATGATTCCGTTGGATTTTTTGGAACAATTTCTACACGATGCTACGTTGACGTGTCATATTTGCGACAAAAGAATTACCGACAAAAATCAGAAAGTATACGATCATTACCATCTAACGGGAGCATATCGTGGTGCAGCCCATTCAATCTGCAACGTGAATTACCAAATACCCAAGTTTATACCGATATTTTTTCACAACTTGTCGAATTATGATACTCATATGTTCGTGAAAAACATTGCATTGAATGAAGAAGAAGTTGACGTTATAGCGCAAAATAAAGAAAAGTATATAACATTCTCCAAAAAGGTGCACGTAGGGGAAACCACAGATGCAACGCAAAGTGTTTATGAAACTTCGATTTTTTGAGTCATTCCGATTTATGGCATGTTCTCTACAAAAGTTAGGATCTTTTTTGGAAGACGATCAATGTCTCGAAATTAAGAAGCAATTCGATGATCCAACAAAATTTATGCTTATGCGTCAAAAGGAAGTATTTCCGTATTCGTTTTTAGACTCTTTCGAGAAGCTAAAGTATCCAATGCTGCCGGAACATGAACACTTTTTCGATGCGTTAACCGCCAAAAATGTATCCGAAGATGATTACGCTCGCGCCAGAAGGGTGTGGGAGACTATGCAGATGTGTATCTAAAATCAGATGTTCTCTTGCTTGCGGATATTTTTGAGAATTTTAGGGAGATATGTATCGAATTCTATAAATTAGACCCGTGCCACTACTTTACTGCGCCCGGCTTTGGATGGGACGCTCTATTGCGAATGACGCGTGTCAAACTAGAGCTGTTGACAGATATTGATATGCTGCATTTTTTCAAGAAGGGAATTAGAGGCGGACTTAGTATGTGCTCGAAGCGATCAGCTGTAGCAAATAATAAATTTCTCGAAGACTATGATGATGGAAAACCATCGAAATACATTTTATATTTAGATGCTACCAATCTATACGGCTATGCGATGCGATGTAAATTGCCAACTGGTGACTTCATGTGGCTAACGGAAGCTGAAATAAATGCGATAGATATGGACAATATAGATGATAAAGAAATTGGATATGTATTTGAGGTGGATCTCGAATATCCTGAAAATGTGCAAGACGAGCACAATGATTTACCATTCTGTCCCGAAAGTATATGTGTCGGTAATTCAAAACAATCAAAATTAATAGCAAATGTAAATGATAAATTAAATTACATAATTCATTATGCAAATTTAAAACAATGGCTGCAAAATGGCTTGCGGCTTAAGAAAATACATAGAGCTTTAAAATTTAAACATTCAGAGTGGATGAAAGAATACATATATTTTAATTCGACAAAACGTCAAAATGCTCAGAACGAGTTCGAAAAAACCATTAAAAGCAATGAATAATATAGTCTTCGGGAAAACAATGGAGAATGTCGAAAATAGGGTCGAAATTAGATTGGTAACACATTGGGAAAGTCGTTTTAGAAAGAAGGCCTGGCGTGGAAGCGTTAATAGCCAAACCGACCTTCAAGTCATCAAAAATCTTTTGCGAGAATCTTGCAGCTATAGAAATGAAAGTCGTGGAAGTAAAATACACAAAGCCACTGTACGTTGGATTTTGCGTGTTAGAATTATCAAAAATAGTAATTTATGATTTCTTTTATAATTTTTTAAAAAAAGAAGTACGGGTCGAACATGTCCCTGTTATACACTGACACCGATTCCTTAATTTTGGAAATTTGCACCGATAACGTATACGAGGATATAAAAGAAAACATCGATACTTCAAATTATACCGTGCCGAATGTGCACGACATCCCTCGGGGGATATCCGTCGTCGGAAAAATGAAAGATGAATATCCGAACACTATACTAACATCGTTTTATGGAACTGGAGCCAAGGCGTATTGCGTAACATCGCTGCATGGAACGACCAAGAAAGCTAAAGGCGTCAAACGATATGTTATTGAGAAAGATTTAAGCGTAACGGATTACAAACGAGTGGTTGAAGTTGGTGGGTTGGTATTTAAACAAATGTATGTGTTTCGATCTTCCTTTCACACACTGTACACCGAATTGAAAACAAGGTGGCCTTATCAACGAAGGATGACAAACGATTCGTAATGAAGGACGGTTGTCATACGTTGGCGTGGGGTCATAAGACGATCGCTGATGTACGTCAAGAAGAACGGCTGGATAATTTACTACAACTGTTCCAAGCAGCGGCTGAGGATGTATAAAGAGTGTTATGTCATAATAAATTTATACCTATTGTATTGGATTTAATAGTTTGTTTGAAAAATGTTAAAATGAACTTATTGCACGTAATTGTAAACATTAATGGTAATTCATTTGAAATAAGAAGTATGTAATTGTTGCAAATAGCACAGTTTACGATTTTAGCAGAACACTGTATCACTACTACACTACTATTATCATTGTACATGGTTATGAAATAAAAATTTGTTTATAAGGATAAAAGTATGTTTATTGACGTTAATCAATTATCACAATACGTTGTCTTCATGAAGCCATTGATTATGAGTGGTATCCATCCCTAACCATTTTACGAGCGCTCGGTTTCCTTTTCGACGAAGCACTTTTTCAACTAAATACACGTCTGGATGTTTGACAGAGTGCAATTCGTGTTCATAGAACCCTCCAAGAATCAATTCTCCTTTGCTATCCTTAATGATGTAAGTTCGAGGATATGTATTTTGAATGATCGCTATGGTAAATATCTCATTTGACCAATTAAGTGTGTAGTTCTTCGTAAACGCATGGCGATGTTTACTTATTCGAACGTGTTGTCCTATTTCGAATTTGGAAGGGGATGGATCGGCGACTTTAATGGCTGTGTACATGGTTTTCAAAATAGCTGAAGCGTTTCGCCGGTTGATGGCAACTGGTTTCATACGTATCGTTCGGTGCACAGTGTTATTGTAATTATGTATCAATTTTGGTAGTAACTCTAACCACTGATAATTTCCCTGCATGCTGAATTCCTTCCACATTTTCTCCTTAAGAGTTCTGTTGAACCGTTCGATAATAGAACTTTTTAACGTGGAATAAGTACTGTAGTGATTAATGTGGTATTGTAACATCACTTTTTTAAAGTCGGTATTGTAAAATTCCTTACCATGATCAGTTTGCAAATTTTTAGGTATATTGTGTTTCTTATCCAACAGAATTTTCTTGATCGCCTGCGTCACCTCTTTACCAGTTTTGTTTTTGAGAGGAACTGCCCAAGCATATTTCGAGAAAGCGTTAATGACTGTGAGAATGTACTTGTTATCATTCTCGTTCGCGTATGGTATCATTTCGACAAGATCGGCTTGGTACAAATCATTTAAACCTTTAATTATTACCCTCCGCCTCCTGAAATATCGCCTGGCAGCAGCGTGAAGTTCATTGGCGAGATCGCGTTTAACGTTTTTCATTCCATGTCTTCTACTAACCATTCGACGAAAAAAGGTTTTAGTATTTTCGGAAACTTATTCTTACAGCGAATGAAATCGCCCTGCTTCAGTAGAGTCCCCTGGACCGTCTGACGTTCCCTATGGTTGACAAATATTTGAACATTATCCGTCATTTGCACATTCTTTATTCGACCCTCATAGGACAGGTTCCTATATGTGCTTGTGGAATCCTTGTTTTGGAGTAAAAAGAAGTCGTTACCAGAATCGATAGTGCCATCCCCGCATAAGGTGAAAATTTGGGTCGGGTGATGTCGTGGAATGACGCCCGGTTTAGCTAAATGTTTGATCATAGTGTGTTTGGAGAGGGATTTTCCGAATTTATCAAGTGTAACATGAGCATGAGCATGTTTACCGAATCGATTGAGTGACATGTTGCACCTTCTATCTTGCACAGAGTTCTAACGGTGTTCGTATAGATCGACTGTTATAAGCTGAACTAGCGAATAACGTTTGCTTCCTTTAATTCCTCAATTATGGAAATTATTTCGTTGTGATGTCATGTATGGCCCGCCGTCTGTGATGCGATTAACAAACGTAACCGATCCACGAGTTCATTGACATTATCCCAATATTCATATTCCTTCACAGCATCAGGCACCACTTGCTTGTGTAACATCCCACCTTTTTTAGGGTGAGGCCAATACCTCGCCCAATAAACGTATGGTTTGTTACCTTCTATGATTGGTTTCACGATTTTAACGAATTTTTCATTTTCTACGTCCTCAACCAATCCACCATTGGACTCGTAACCCTCAGTGGCTGCATTGGAACGCCGTAAAATGTCTCTATACGTGCGCATGTCGTTAAGGCTAAATTTGCGGGGGGATTGTTTGAATAAGAGTTCAAACAATCCTACGGTTCCGTCGTAGGTCAATCCACCTATTACAATCTGCTTACCATCGAATTGGACAGGACTTTTCCCGATGTAAAAACCGTCCGTGGTCGCACGGATACCGTACTGTTGATCATACTCATCGTCAAGATTCAGTGTTAATCCTGCAACGTAATCACGAGCTAGTGGATCAAATTGTGCCAAAGCCTCGCGAATGGCCGTAGCGTCCAGCTTCTGAGCCAATCCTTCTCGTAGATGCTGCAAATCCGCACTAACACCCATGTCTGATGAAGTCGCACTAGGTGTCCGCTGTCCTTCGAAGCGCTCCTCGTCGCGTAGAAAGGAGACCAGCGCCTTCCGTTTCGGAGGAGATAAACTGGCTTGGTCATCGACTGGCTCATCATCATGACGAAGCGATGAAGCGCCGGCTTGGTAATCGGCTAGCTCATCATCGGGACGAAACGATTGAGCTTGACTCGTCGATTTTTTGGGTGTCGAAGTGCGCCGACGCTTCACTTTTTCAATCTGAAACGGACTTGCACCTTTCATATGTCCCAACGTATCATGAGCACTATCTATTTCAGACATGGGCCAACCGAATTCTCCCTGCTCTGTTTTCGGCTGACGATGTTGCGTGGCCACTGTTAATAAATTTATTGCACCTAATTGTTTCGAGATATCCTTAAGTGGTTGCTGAAGCGGTCCGTACTGCGCTTCAGCACGAAGTTTTGCCTCTTTAAAGTCCCCTTTTAAAGTCCGAATTTTCTGTTGCACATCTTCTCGCGCACGGATGAGTCGCTGTGTCAGCGTTGTATTCATAATTAGTGTTATCGGTCGGTGGATCGATCTGCACTGATCCGAATACTTCACACGATCTGCTTTAAACGATGATGTACTCATCAAAGCCCTTCCGATAACGTCCATTATTTTTCGAGCAATCAAGATCGATAACCAATACACCATGCGGTGCATCCCAACATGCTCGACAAATGTGTGTGAGTTCATCCCACGTTACGTCACCCACCAGGTGATCGTTATGGATGTGTCGCAAATTTGTCAAATCTTGTCGAAATAAAACTAGTAAGTTACAATTGTCGCGGATCAGTTGTTTGGGAATGGCACTGTAGCTTTGACACAAATAAAAGCAATCGACATTTTTATGTCGACCGTATGAGAAATATTCCTTAATGATATTTTGCCCCGTCGGATTTACATCATCGAAGATGACGATAGAATATTCTCTGACTTGTGAATGTGGAAGAAATTCTTCCACATTTTAGCATTCAACGTATCCGCACTCAGTCAATGGCTGCAATAATCGGCGTAGATATTCGTATTTATTTTGATACAGGGAGCTACAGCACAGATATACGTTAAGGTAACGCAAGCCTGCAGAAGCAGTTAATAGTGTTAACATAACATTGGTTTTCCCTGACCCAGACCCACCTACTATCAAACAACGCTTATTCCCTCCGAATGCACGATGTATCATCCGTATGGCTGTGTAGATAATTGTGAGATCTTCCATTCCGTTAACTAAAGATAGATATTGTCAATAAGGTAGATGAAAAACAACTGAGGAATAACGTATTACTTATTTATTATATGTATGTACAATACAGTACATATCGACATCAAAAAATTGACTATTATGTTACCTACACTTTAAACTTAAAGACAAAAACTCAGTACCAGATGTAGGTGTCGATTACATCTACGACATATTTTACCCAATGTACTCTCATAGTACAAAATACACTTACAAGTAAGCATCTGCCATTAGGAACACGTGTCTGGAACGTCCAATCATGCGGTTTGCTATTGAAAATTTTTGAAATGGTTTGATATGACATTTGCTTCCCGAAAAGTTTCACGGGAGGGAGAACATCTTCCACACGCATGGATTGTGAAACATCCCGAATAATTGGACGTCCGCACTTAATCTGCCTCCAACAATCGTCAGTCCACCGATTTATGAAATTTAGTACCAGCGCGATCGGGATGACTCATACTAAATTTAATACAATTATTCGCGATGGTGGAACTAACTACCCTTAGCGACAGATTCTTCGGATTTTCCACTGTAACAAAAAACAACGAAAAAGTGTAAAACGTGGCAACAAAGGAAAAATTTACAAATGTTTGCAAGAAAACAAAAAAAAGCTAAGTCGACTTCTCAACAACGTGTAATTCGGATGACGCCCGTTTTGCATCACGTTGTTGAGAAGTCCGTTTTCGGCTCGAGCCGGATAGCGAACGCATAGTCGGGCTTCGACGACCAACACATACATCAACCGGTGAGTTCGCGCTAGATAACGGTGTTGACCGCGATGCTTCAACTGTACGTCCGCGCTCTTGTTCAATATTTTTTGTTTGTGTACAATCTTTGGCGGGCATCTCCTCAAACACGAAGTTCTCTAAGGCTTCCATGAAATCATCCTCCTCAGGGTTCCACGCTGGTCCAGTTGTTATGTGTTGAATCTCCGCGATTTCACCGAAGCCGCCCCCGGCGGGGTTCAACACTGACCAGCTTGAGGATGATTTCTGAGACATCTTTATCGCTAAGATTCATAATATAATTAGTTAGAAAGATTACTCAAAGTCAAACTTACTGTTCGTAGCTGCGACCCGGATATCGAAGAATGACAATATACGATGTGAAGAGCTCTGTAAATCGAACAACGACTGTTAGCATTACATTTTAAGAGAACGACACACTCAGTTCCACTCATTTTCCTAAATCACTTAATCACAGTATCACAATTACTAATTATATAAAAGTTCTAACTTACTGCTTAATAATAGGGATCGTTGAAACCAAACTGGGATCTGCGATGGGGCGTCTAGTAGTGCTTTAAACAGTTTTACTCTAAAACACGTAACTTAACATATATAACATCCAAATGAGAATTAAATTACTTACTCAGTAAATAATATATTGGTTTCAGAACTTTAAAACTTAATCTGTAACACAAAATTGCGTTATAGCTCGTTGAAGATCAACTCCCGATGAGGGGCATGTGAGACAATTAAACAGTGTTAGAAAACTTACCTTTGTAATTCACTACACACAATCACGAAAACTAACGACAGCCTAGTCAACTTTGTGTATGGTCCGTTTGGTGGCGAGGTTGCAAAACCTATGACGCATAAGTGGGAGAAAAGTCGCTTAAATACCTACATACTGTCCTTGACCTTGATCGACCACGGTCATGGTCACGACCATGAGTCGGGCTGAATGACTGGCCAAGGGCCAGGGTCAACGTCAGCATAGCACATTGCTGCAATCACCTTCGCGAAGGTCAAATTCAAGGTCATTAAATTTAAAATTAAAAAAATCGACTTCTACGAATTCAAGGAACTCAAAAACGAAAAAAAAAATAAAAATTTAACAAAATAGTTTATTAACGCTCCTTATATTTACATACAATACATTTATTTTTGGAAGGTGCAGGTCCGTCGTTGTGCGTTTCCCATACTTCATCGTTATAATGCTCGAAACACGGAAGGTTCATCTGCAATTCGACGTTCTTTCGATATGACCGTGGCAACCGCATCCAAACGCTTTCCAAATCTCGAGGCTTCACCCGTTCGATGTAGTACGTCAGCGGGATATACTTTAAATCCGTAGATGAAATATTTCCGAATGATCCGTCTACCTCATATCTTCGACATATCTGATAACTTTTTTGTGACATGAATGATGAAAAACCGAACACGTCTAAGAAACGAACAATTCGCTCCATCGCCACCGGGAACTGATCAAGTGAATTGATGATTCCTTCTTTATTACTCCAAATCTCCCCTCTCTAATTCTTCTTCCACTGGTGTGAGTCTTCTCCGCACAATGGTATTGAGATAGTGCACATTCGAGAGGGCGCACATACTTGCTCTACCCCTGTGAAATGTACACATGGGGGATCCTGTCGATAGCTTTCCGACCTGTCCGTCTACTTCGATGATGCGTGTTGGAACAATATTTTGTATATATTTTACCTTCTCGCGCCCTTTCACGTATACCTTCTGGACATTACGCGTTAGATATCGAACGATGTTGTCGAAGTGGGACGTCGGCACGGATCCATCATCCCAATCGATGCAGTGGTGATGGTTCATGACCCAATTCGCTGTGTTGCGAAGCTTCCTTTGCAGCAATGCAAAACTGTGACTTGGTTGGAACACGTAGTGACTGATCCGGTTGTTGCTGTCGTACGACGCCAATTCCTTCGGCATGAATTCTTCATCGTTAACCATAAAGCCTTGGACATCCAAAATTACATATGGTATTTTCGCACGATCCATTGTGACATTCGTTCGACGGCTGCATGTACGGATACTGGTAACATTCCAACGCTGTGTCGCCTTATATTCAGGTGAACTGTTTGACGATCTTCGTGAGTGGGGAATACTGGAAAGCCTTGTCATGCAATATCATGCAATAGGCGGTTGTTCCGTCCGGTATTTGTACCTTTGTACTATATTCAATCCTTATTTCCACCCCACTTTTATGCAAGGCTTCTGCTTGATAGCTACAATCTATTCCGATCAATGGTGCGTTTGCGGCAAATTGACTGGGTGACAATAACGGTTCGTTTGACTTGTAATAATACGAGTGTTGGAAGCGTGCGTACATGTCGTACAACACCGCAAAATGATTACTTTCAAAGTCGATGTTATCAAATTTCGCCATGTTTTCTTTCATTTTCCCCTTCTTACCCGTTTGGAAACCGATAATTATAAATCTTGGTGTTTCGAGTGGCGGAGCGGTTTTTACTGACCATGACTGTTTCATACTTCTGGGTATGGATGGATATTCGTGGATTTCCCAACTTCTGAACGGGATGTGCATGTCAACGTTCCGTCCCGATAACTTAGTCAAGGCTACTTGTTCTCGAAGTCCTACTGCTACGTGTGGCACCCTCCAAACTATTTTATCGATGACTAACTTCAATTTTTCCTCCGCGCTGTTGACGATTACGTCGCTATCATCATTATTGCGAATCAATACCAGCTCTTGCCGTACGTTCATCAAAATCTTCTTAAAGTCTTCCGCAACACCCAGCAACGTATTCAGTGGAACGCTCACACCAAAATTTCCCTTGCTGTCAAGACAACTTGCGGTTCCTTTTATGATTCCTCGTTTATTCGGATCGCTCACGTCACTTTCCACACTCCAGCCTGCGTTCTCCAATTTCAAGATGTCGCTTGAACTGAATGAGAAATAACCTTTCATGCATGACGTAACTCCAACGTTTCGTACGGAATCTACTTGCACGCCGTTTATTAGATAACGTATGTCGCTGAACATGTACGCGATCGGGTTGTTAATAAGCTGCGCAGTTGTGCTGACATCTTTCGTCACACTACCGTCCGTCCCGATCTTGCGTACACTACCTTCTACGTACAAACAACTTTCGCTGGGTAACGTGTATTTGTCAATTTCCGGCACGGATATTCTAATTTCATCGTTGTTGTCGAAACTTGTGGAGCCGAATGGTTGATGTGAATGGAATTCATAGCTCACTATCGAATTGTCGATCTTTATTTTGTCTCTTACGTTTAATATATCCATTTAGTTCGTCACCTTATAACCCAAATTTTTCAAGAAGTTTCGATTCGCCCGTGTTAACCGTCCGATTGATCGTTTCGCACTGTCGATTACCCGCCGCTTCAGTTTACCTTTATACCTTTGCTTTCCGTCATCATACACTAGCACTGTGAGCGTACTGATGATATTACCTGTTACAGGTAAATAAATAGGTTGTAGCGGACTCTCGATAATTTTGAATCCTGCTGGAACGTTCGGGAAAAACTGATACAAGACGTGGTCCGGTTGCCCGTTGTTTAAGAGCCTTTGATCAAATTGCAATATATTTGCAATGCGTTTACTTTGTTTATGTTCACGATATTATCCGATTCCACTTCTGTGTTTGCTTGAATCCTCCGTCGCGTAAACCCTAACAAAGAACCGACGCTGCGAGGTTGAGTGAAGTCGAGCTGTCGGGAACTGCTTACGGTGGTCTTATGTGTGTTATGATTCCCGCGTATTTTTAAGACTAAACCATTATCTCTTCTTGACGCTTCTTTCGTAACGTATGCTGCTATGTCGTCCACGTCGTACGTTCCCACTGGTATCTCGATGGGTGATAATAATACTCCGTAAGCTAAGTAATATAATAAATTATTACTTTCGTCGACGTTTGCGATTATATTAAATGAGTCGAAATTTAAGAGGGTCAACTCGTAATTACGTGATTCGTTTAAAAGAATTGGTGGATTAAAATTACAGGATAAATCGGATGATTTACCCGTTAATGTGAACGTATAGGATGCACTAGCCTGTCGATCCATTGCTGTTGTACTACGGCTGTACGTTAAATTTCACCCGTTATATTAGTTAAAAACTGCAGAAACAATTGACGTCCGTCTCCTTTTGATATCTGCGATAATTGTAATTTATGATGTCCGTCCTATCATTTGATTACAAATATCGTTCCATTTCAACTGGAGGTCTCAAATCACCGTAACTATCGAAATATGATATATGTTTACCTTGCTTCTTATATGCAACCCAATGGGTACCCCGTCCGTCCGCATCATCCAAATTTATTATTCCACTTTCTCGTTTCCTTATCTTCTTTGGTAGTTTGTTCCGCATATATATCCCACGAAAGTACGGTATTTTCAGCATTCGTGCATACTTTGTCAATTCGAGATTCGTTAATGGATGATGCGGTAAATTCATCAGTTTTTTGTCTGATTACTTAAATATAACCCACACCCTTGTTTATACGGTTTAATGTAAAAACCGTCCCCCACAGCTTTTTCTTCCATTGTGCGGTTATGTCGTTCTGCTTCTTGCAGTTGATCTCTTGCAGCTTTTGCACTCGTTACCGCTTTCGCGATGGCAGCTGCGCCACCGCCCAGAGATCCCAAGGCTCCCAAATGCTGCGAATAAGGGAATCAATGGTAGTAAGCCACCCGTCTTGGGAATCTTTATGACCCTTCCGCGCGGCTTGCGGATTTTTCTGCCCACCTTTCTCAACGCTTTGTGAGCCATTTTAGCATGTTGAAATAAAGTTCTTGTTCCACTGCGTGTTATTGCTTGACGCGCTATCTTCATTGCCTTTGGAAAAGACAACTGCCCCCCGCGCTTCCTCCCTTTTTTGGCAGACATCCTTCTTGTTTTTGACTTCACACGTCGTTTACCAACCCCCATACCGAGCGCGGTTTTTGTTTTCATAGCGGCGGCTACGGTGCCGGATGCTACTCTTTCGCCTATACCAGCGTCTTTGCTTAGAAATCGCTCCTTTGCCGCCTTATACAATTCCCTATCGGCTGCGTGTCTACTGACCAAATCGGACGTCGTGCCGTATGCGATATCGTGTTTCTTACAAGCTTCATCTAATTTATTCACTCCTCGATCACCTCGCGCTAATCTTTTCGCTAGCTTTGTACCGGGACCACAAAACTGATATCCTGGTATGTGTAATTCCACAGGTAACTTGTCTATCAATTTGTTAATCAAACCGCGACCATTTCTTTCGACAATTCGTCGTCGACTGTTTCCACTTTTCGGTTTCCTCGACATTATATTTCGTTGCGCTATCACACTTTCATACATTTACTACCTTAACGATGGACGTGAAATGAAACGCTTCTCCCTCAGTATGAACATTTATTTACATATTTATACTTTAACAAAAAATTTACGTGGTCATGCACTGCGCATTTACAATTGTTCTATATATTACATTTACGTACGTATCTTTCCACGTATAATTTCTTCCTAACTTCTATAGTTAAGTATGGTTGTAATTTACATTCTAACATCTTAATTCTATCCCTAAATCGCATATTGTCCAAATACTGCTCCTCCCACTTATTCGACCTGGACTGCCTGTACGCGTACGCCCATGTGTACATTATGTGCGTTACGTTTTTTTCTACATTAAATGTTACCCTCTTCATTTACTTGTTAATTAAATTATACAGATCAATATCCCACAATATTTTATCAGTTCCATATATTAAGAGCTCTTTCGTGATGCACGTTTGCTCACTATTCGTTCCGTTCATGGCAGCTATCACATTCTGCTTCATTTCGCCAGACATTGAGCATACAGCTCTAATCACGTCGTCATAGTAGTTCCTGTACTCCAAACTTTTTAACATCTCCAATCGACTAGTTATAACATCTCCTAGTTTCCACAATTCATGCAGCGAATCATATGCTAAATATACGCATTCCGCGTTTCTCTCCATTTTTAATATCTTTCGAGAATTTTCTATCCACTCACATGATATGTTTATACCACACAACGTTAATTGGGATGGTGCACGAGATCCAAAGCTGCTTGTTATGGATGTTTTATAGCTTAACATATTTTGCCTATCCAGCTCTTTGGAAGTAATACACTGACCTTTCCCCATTATTCTCACAACGGGTTCGAAAAACATTTCCGAACATAATCCAACGGTAACCCACTTCGTGCGACTCTTATTTATGAAATAAATTGTCTCTGAATACAGAGGTCGTCTGTTCCCTCGTTGGACATTTTCGGGAAGATTTTCACTTACCTCTCTTCTCGTTACTGAACCATCTTCGTTGAAATCGTGTGCTGATACAAAATTATTTAAATCAACGTCGTAGCTGGAGTCTTCTTCAATTACTTGCGACATGGGTACGGTGTTTTGTGCTTTCACGATTTTTCTCATCTTTTTCGAACGACTGTATCCATCAATTGTGGGACTTCTCTTCAGATGAAGGTTGTTGGTTTGGATGGAACTTTGCTGCTTTGCTGTTGCCACTACATATACATAATCACAATTTGCACTAATTCCATTGTACTATAGTCTACTACTTACTTGTAATACTTCAACGAAAAGCAATTATTACTCCAAGACCACTACCACTTCGACTTTATGTCAAGAAACTACACTTTTCACTGCTATACCGTGCACGCTTATAAACGATATTTCTTAGGTGGAGGGGCTGATCATTTTCTACATATGCCAATTTCTCAACCTCCTCCTAAAACGCTGAAGGTCACGTTTCAACGTCGACAATGTCTTTCACCGCGACCTTACACTTGCCTTGACCTCGACTTTGATTTGTCAATTCATAAACCTCCTCCTGGAACAATGTAGGTCACGATCAACGTTAAGGACACGGTTACGCATCAAAGTATAGGGAAGTTCAGTGCGGAACACTGTAGAGTTTTTAATTTTGCTCTACGTCTTACAGTAGTACAACGTCAATGGGATGATATCAATACACAACTTATCGTAACATTTTTATTTATTCCGGTCTCACTATACATCCAACCCAATTTTTTTCTCCACAATTGTGGATTCAGGTCTTATTTTACATGCGACCCAATTATTCTTCTCCACAATTGTGGACAAATTATGTACATTTGCAAGCGCACACATACATAATCTACCCCGATGAAATGCGCACATCGGGGATCCTCTCGCAAATTTTCCAACCTTTAACTCGATTATGTTTTGTGCGAAGTGTGACCTGGACCTTGACCTTAACCTACATTGTTCCAGGAGGAGGTTTATGAATTGGCAAATCAAGGTCGAGGTCAAAGCAGGTCGCGCTTAAATAATATGACACTGAACTTGACCTCAGAACTGACCTCGACCTTCCAATTGATCCGGTTTTGCCTATTAATATTCTTTAAGCGCGACCTGCTTTGACCTCGACCTTGATTTGCCAATTCATAAACCTCCTCCTGGAACAATGTAGGTCTATGCCAAGGTCAGGGACACGGTCACCCATTCTTTAAGCGCGACCTGCTTTGACAATTGATCCGATTTTGCCTATTAATATCCTTTAAGCGCGACCTGCTTTGACCTCGACCTGGATTTGCCAATTCATAAACCTCCTCCTGGAACAATGTAGGTCGATGTCAAGGTCAGGGACACGGTCACCCATTCTTTAAGCGCGACCTGCTTTGACCTCGACCTTGATTTGCCAATTCATAAACCTCCTCCTGGAACAATGTAGGCCAAGGTCAAGGTCAGGGACATGGTCACACAGTGTGACCTGGACCTTGATCTTGACCTACATTGTTCCAGGAGTAGGTTTATGAATTGGCAAATCAAGGTCGTGGTTGAGGTCAAAGTATTGACCTCGACCTTGATTTGCCAATTCATAAACCTCCTCCTGGAACAATGTAGTTCAAGGTCAAGGTCATGGGCCACGGTCACGCAGTGTGACCTGGACCTTGACCTTGACCTACATTGTTCCAGGAGGAGGTTTATGAATTGGTAAATACCTACTACTGGCCATTATGAGTCAGCTACTAGCAGGAACTTGCCAAAAACACACGAAAAAAAAAATAATAGTATGCTGCATGAAATTTTACTGGGTGATTGTTTACATAATTAGTATTAATATTAAGTACGAAAACAACAGTCAGCTGCGTGTGTAGCGGGACAAAAGCCGTCAGCTGACGGGGTAAAGATAAAAATTATTCGAGCAACGCTACTATGCTTTCTCTCTGTAGACACACATTTCGAGACGTAATAGAATACTCTGGATATACCCGAGCCTATACCTAACCGTACCCTTCGACGTACCTGACCTCCTCTCGAAATTTTGAAGCGTAGTTTCGGTTGAACCGTTCGAACGAAGGGACGCCAGTCCAAACATGTCGAAGATTCAACCGTTTTGTGTATTCTGTCGCCAAGAAACAAAAGAACCACTAGTATCTTTTACGGAAAAAACTGCAAAAATGTCCATTTGTGTTGGGTATTCGACAGAGAAATAATTTATCTCTGAAAAGTGCTAAAGTGCCGTTAGAATTGAACGATGTTGAGAAATATCATTCAAAGTGTTATCGAAAATTCACCGCATTACCTCCAAAATACAGAAAACCTGCTACTGAATCTCCTTCAACAACTACAGCGTCAAGGTAAGATATACATATGTATACTGTTTCATATTAAACAATAAAATGTTTCGCATCAGTTCGGAAAAAAGCGCCCAAACTTGAGAGAAATGTGCTGAAGAAGACCAAGACATTTTACACACTTCATCGAGGACCGACGATCAATATAAACATTCCTACAATCGAGGAAGCAGATGAAGCTGAAGGCGAAGAGGAAGTATATTCCACGGAAAACGTGTGCGTTTTTTGTAATCAGCGGCGCAAAAAATTTCAAGGTCGCCGCCACCTGCTACAGGCATGTACAACAGATAGTAGTATTGATAATCTGAAATCTATTGTGAGCGAAGTAGGTTACGTACATGTTACGGATAAAATTATTGAACAATGTTCAAAATTGAAAATCGTTCTATACCACAAAATCTGCCGATTGAAATGTCAAAATGCACTAACGTCGCAGACTGCTGCAGAACATGCCAAAACAGAATGGCACAAATCCCGAGAAATTCACAAACAAGCTTTTCAAGAAGTGTGTCGTTTTGTTTCGGAAAATATTGTAAAGAACCAGCAATGCTACTGTTTTTAAGTTATTTGAAGTCATTGTACATCGAATCAGCAAAAGATAAAAATATTGACTTATCTGCAAACGTGGAACCGCATAATTTGGAACAGAGATTAACGAGAATATTTCCAAAAAAAAATTGCCGTAATGCATTTAATCTATGAACAACAAGAAAGTTGTTAAACCGTACACCGGAGTCTTAGTTAACAGTGATCTGGACACTTTAGAAAAACAAGATGTTCTGGACAAAGCTGTACTAATTTTGCGATATTAAACGCAATCCACTACCAGACGAATTAACAACAAAAGCCTTAATAAGAGGAGAATGCGACAATCCAAACGTATTACTTGATTTCTATTCGAAATTAATACGTTGTACTTCTCGGCGCAAGCGGCACCCAAACGTAGACAGAGTGGCTAAATCGTTATGTGAAGATTTAATTTATGCTGTATCGAAGGGTCAAATTAAGCCTTCGAAATATATTAATCTTGGTCTCGCATTGAATAGTTTAACAAACAGTAAGAACATTATTAGCATCATAAATAAGTACGGGCACTAGTGTAGCTACACTGTTTTACAAAAATTAGAAACTGAAGCGACATTTTGTTCTACTCTTCGAACAGATATTTGTCCTGCAGATATCACTCGCTCAAGAAGTTTAAGCACAGGATTAGCTTACAATAATTTCGATCGGTTCGTAGATACTCCGACAGGCAAAGATACATTGCACGACACTGTTGACATCATATATCAAGATATTGTTGATACTGTTCAGCATGATTCCACAAGCGATCCCCCTCAAAATCTCGAAAATATCGCAGAGGCGGCGCACTTTTGATGCTATAACGTTCGAATTGGAACCGTACAACAAAAAGCCAAAATTACCCGAAACTTTCGGGTCTGTCGGAAGTCCATTGCGAAACCATATTCCTGAAAATCTTCTATCGTTGCAGCATCTTGATCTCGCTTGGGTACTCTCTAATTACTTAAAATTGCCAAATACTCCATCATGGGTCGGATTCAATAGCAAGATTTTTGACGATACCAGTTGCAAACAAAGAATTTCATACTTAACGACAATAAATTCGTCTCCAACAAATACAGCAGTTGTTCTGGAAACAATGAAACAGAGCAAAAAAGTAGGTTCAGAATGCAATGAAGATTATATGGAAGTGACTTATGATTTAGCTATCGCCAAAGTCGCATTGCAGATTCAAAGTACGGAGAAACCACAATTCGATAACTTATTCATTCATTTAGGATCATTCCACATTACGATGGCATATTTCAAAGCAGTAGGGAAATTCATCGACGGCTGTGGAATTACGAATGTATTGTTAAACATTGAGATACTAGAGTGTGGTTCTGTAAATAGTTTTGTAACTGGTAAACACTTTAACAGGTGCAAAAGGTTACACACTCTGTTATCTTTGGCTCTTCAAACACTTCACTTTGAAAAATTCATAGATGAAGAAATTATCGAAATAACTGATGTCATGAAGAAATATTTATCACATTTCGCGACAGTAAAATCAGTTACTCCAATCATCACGGAAAAATAATTAATTACTTTCTTTGAAAAGTATGGAGAGTATAAACAACGAAGGCTCAATGGCGAGGATGGTAAAACTCCACAATTTTACATACGTTCTTGAAAATGACATTAGAGAGCGCGAACGTGTAGTGCGAACGTATATTGCTTTTGTTTATGACAGTAGATTTCCTTTCAAACATCATCGTATTTAATATAAAAATGTATTTAGTGTGAAATTTATGTGGTAAGTTACCTATACAAAAACACTTGTTCGTTTTTCTGCCGTTGTTTTTGGCATCGTTTCTTTAGATTATTACATTCTGTAGCCGGATTAATGAATTTAAAATAAATGTTTTAAATCAATTTTATTTCAAATTAATCTTAAATTCTTCCTTTGTCGTCCTGTTGCTGAGCCCTTCCGTTGCCTATGTAATTTGTCTGTTTTGAATTTGAAAGTCGCTGCGACGGGCACCGCCAGCGTGAAGGTTGTGTCCTTTGTCTAATTGCTCTTCCAATTGTGTTTTTGTTTAATACAGCACTATGGTTTCATGTAAATGCTGTGGTAAAAACACACCGGATAATGACACGGTTACTTGCTATGTGTGCAGAGGTATATTCAGCAATATTTGTGCAGGTCTAACTGACAAAGATACGCGAGTTTTACGATCAAGAAAAAATATAAAGTGGACCTGTTCGACCTGCTCTGGTTGTGATATCATTGATCATATTCAGAGCCTCAAGGATCTTATAACATCTCTGCAGAGGGAAATGGCTGACATAAAAAAAATCGTTGAAATTAAAAATAGTCTAGCGACACCTGACAACAATTCAGGAAATGCGTTTACCTTCGAAGAGGTTGTTCAAGAAATGGATGAGCGTAGATCTAAGGAGAACAATATTGTGATGTTTAATGTGCCGGAAACGGAATCAAATGATGATGATCGCAACGCGACGCTTGATATTTTAAAATTTATTCATGTGGATTCTATGATACAGACCGAGGGGGTAAAAATTTTGAGACTGGGAAGGGTCAAGATACCTACTAAATGTAGACCGCTCAAGGTTGTTTTAAACTCGGTTAGTGAAGTTAAAACTGTTCTGCGTAATGCCAAGAAAATGAAGGAGTATCCCGGTGAACAGCAAATATTTATTTCCAAGGATCTGACGGCTAGAGAAATTGATTGTAAAACTAACACGTTAAATGACTTCCGTGCACGTAAAGCTAAGGGAGAAAGCATAATATTAAGATATATACTTGGTAAACCAAAAATCATTATGCAAAAAAACGGGATTGCGTCCAGCAGTCGAAATTAAGTGTGAAATATTACTACCAAAATGTGAGGGGTCTGAATACAAAAACTTTTGAGTTTTATAACAACCTTCTGTCATTTGATGACATTGACATTGTTTTATTAACAGAGACCTGGGCGAGTGACAATTTGGTCAATTATGAGCTGTTTACTCATGATTTCACTGTATTTAGAAGAGACCGAAATGGCTGTGGCGGTGGGGTCCTTGCGGCTTTTAAGTCCAGCTTTAGTTGCAGCGAGGTGCAAATTGGTGAAGATGAAGACTTGGTTCGGTACAATGTGGATGTTCTATGCGTTCAGCTACGTGAGCATAATGTGATCGTCAATGTTATAGTGACGTACATACCTCCATCGACACCATCGTTTGTTTATGAACATTTATTTCACAAACTTGAGTTACTTGCACTTTTTGACAAAAATTTTATATTTGCTGGTGATTTTAATATTCCCAGTTTGGGTATTGATCAATGTTCAAAATCAAATAATGTTGCGGATTTTCTAGCCACTACGAATGCTATGCAAATTAATACTATCACTAATAAATTTAATAAATGTTTAGATTTAATTTTTTGTTCAAAGTATACCTGCAGTAATATTGAACGTTCTGAGAACTTGCTTGTGCCAGAGGACTCATATCATCCTGCTCTTGTTTTCCAAACTTCGTATGAATTTTCTTCAATGAAACGGTTTGCAACCTCGTCCAACCCGGTTTATAACTTTAAACGTGCTGACTTTGTTGAGTTGTATAACTTGATATTGAATACTGACTGGAAATGTGTACTGGTTGCTACTGATGTGAACTATGCTTGTGAAAAATTTTACGAAATTCTAGACGGCTACTTTCAACTTACGGTTCCCTTAAAATCCAAGAGAAATTGTTCGTTTCCATGTTGGTTCTCTGCGGAGACCCGCAGGAATATAAAAATAAAAAAGCACTACCGTAAAATGTCAAAGAAATCTAACTCGACATTCTACTCACTCAAATTCAAAGAGTATAGGAAAATGGTGAAGTTAAATATTAAAACGGATTTCCGAAATTATATGACTGAAATTGAAGTCAACATAAAAAATGAACCGAAAAAACTTTTTTCCTTCATTAATGATAGAAAAAATCAAACACGTATTCCGGGATCCATGATCAAGGATGATGAAATAATTGACTCACCTGAAGATATTTCTAACTTATTTGCCGAGGTATTTCAATCAGCTTTTAAACTTGAATGTGATATTAATGATGATGACTATGACAGTGCAAGTTTTAATAACGATATTTTAGTTATCAACAATTTTGAATCATCTGATTTCTTACGAGCAGTGAATTCTCTGAAAAGTGGACTCACTATGGATTGTGATTCAGTTCCTGCGTTTCTTATAAAAGATTGCAAACATGTTATGCAGTTGCCGATGTTGCACATATGCAACCTAATTTTACAGAATCATACATTTCCGGACTGTTGGAAAATATCACAAGTAACACCTGTTTTTAAATCGGGTAATAAAAATGAGTTTGTCAATTACCGTCCTATTTCAATAGTGTCCAACTTCTCAAAGGTTTTTGAGCTAATGATGTTTAAACCATTATATTACTTTGTTGAGAATAAGTTGTCAACTCGGCAACATGGATTTGTAAATGGAAAGTGTACTGCAACTAACCTGTGCTCATTTGTTCAATATGTATCTGATTCTATGGATAATCGTTGTCAAGTTGATACAATCTACACAGACTTCTCGAAGGCGTTTGATCAGGTTCAGCACAAATTGATTCTGGTAAAATTAGATAAAATAGGCGTTGGACATGACTTGATTGAAGTATTCAGGTCGTATTTAAAGCATCGAATGAATTTTGTGCAGTATCGAGGTTTTAACTCATACGAATACATGTCTGTCAGTGGAGTACCACAAGGTTCCATTCTTGGACCTCTGCTGTTTCTGATTTTCGCAGATGATGTTGTGGATTGTATTTCTTCGGAATGTATACACACGCAGCTGACTGTTGTTTTCGTACTTCTAATTATGTAAACAATCACCAAGTAAAATTTCATGCGGCATACTATTATTTTTTTTTTCGTGTATTTTGACAAGTTCGTGCGAGTAGCTGACGCATAATGGCCCTTCCGCGGCGCACTGACTAATTTTTTTTGAACTCACTACGATGTAAACTATACAGAAAAAAAGTTTCAGCCGGCATACTATTTTTGTTAACCCCTTTCGCGGCCTCCCATGCCCACATGGCCCGCGGGTGCCCCAGCTGACGCTTGGTTCACTCATTAGTCATACCGGTTCTATCGAAAATAATAACTATTGATCGGCATAAAATGACTACATTTTTTGTGACTCGTCTTTATTTGATTTTAGCATCAGTGCAGTTCATGTACAGGGCTTGTGTTAATAAAAATGTGTTGATAATGGTTGGTAAAATATCTATGTTGTGTACATTAATGTCTATTTCTAAACTGTTACGTTTTAAAAACATGCTTGTTCTTTGTAATGATGTTCGTAAGGCCGAAATGTATTGCTCTTCCGTTATATTTAATTTAGTTCTAATATCTAATCGCTGCATGAGAAACTGCTAATGCATGCCAGGAACGCATGCGGTGTGAGATCGCGCGACTGAAGCCGGAGCAGAAGAGAGCGGAAAGAATGCTCTGTCGGTACGACGAACAACTGAAACAGAAGATGAAACAACTGAAGAAATGTCAAGCAGGAACTGCCTGTGACGAGTAAAGCTTGTACCCCTATGCTTCTAAAAGTAATTACGTACTTTTTATTATGTAGTAGTTATTTGTCTCTATCTCTAGTGTAAATTGTAATCGTGGGTGATAGGAATTGAAAGTGCGTGTCATAGTATCTGATTTAGTAATTGGAATACAAGCTAAACAGTCATCAACATAACGTTTATAAAATTAAATATCAAAATTTAGTTTATTTAAACACTTTAGCTATAAGTATTCCATTACTAAATTAGACACTACTGCTGAAATGGGTGAACCCATAGCAGTGCCGAATAATTGTGTATAAAAGTTGTTGTTGCATTGGAAGTAACATGAATTTAGACATAACTCGACTTTTTTTAATTTGCCGGAAACACTTGCTAAGGTACCGATCGTTTTTGTTTGAAAAATTTGGTTTTGGTATTATTTGACAGCTTCGAATGGGACAGAAAACAGTAAAACTATAACTTCTTTGGAAAAATCGTAATTTTGAAAAAGTGAACGATCGGGCCCTTGCTGACATCAAAGGCATTGTTGATTTGTTTATTTCCGATAACTAGGGTGAACCCAATGGTGTGCACCGTTTGACCCTTCACTTTCGACACAGGCGCTGTCAAAGCCATCTCCAGGTCTTGGGATTCAACATTAACATTTATAAAAAATCAAGTGTGATGTTCAATTAATGTATAATAACATGAAAAAGTTGCATATCGAAATTTGCTCAAGTTTTTTACGATAAATTCTTGAAAATTTGCTCCGCTTGGGATATTCTCCTTTCTTCAGAATGTCGTGTTATCGCCTTTGCTTCGTATTCGCATAACAACTTTAATATTTTATGATTTATTTCAATTTGCATCGACAACGCATGTACTGTGTGCAGATTCGAAAAATTTCGATGGGTATTCCGATTTATTGCGCTTTTCTTTGTTGTCTAAGACATTTTGTAGAACATGGCGGTTTCTAAGTCCGGTTTTTCGATGAGAAATATATTGGGGGCAGTTGATGTAAAAAAATCTCCAGTGGTCCGCACTGAACTTTCTTATACTCAGTTATACTACATTTTTCGAAAAAACTTTACAAATGAAAGTTGTTTAAAATATCAATATCGATAATTTATGTAACAATATTTTTTTCCGTAACGTGTAGCGTTTTCGAGATATGGAAAAAGGTGATAAGAGTAAACCTTCACTTCCGGTTGAGAGATTGCGTTCAAAGAAGGACGTTTTCCTCCTTGCTACATACAAATGTTAAGGTTAACAGTTTCAGAGCTCTAGCTTTAATCGTTTGGGCCATAGAGGGCGCACAGACACACAAACAGACACACGGTCACTCAGACACACCGTCATTCCAAAAATAGTCAGGATCGATTGAGGGGACCTCAAAAGTGTATATTCGTTGAAATCTCGAGTTCGAAAATTTTCATGATTCCTATATTTTCTTATACATAATGTATAAGAAAGTAAAAATAGAAAGTCATCAGTGACTGATTCATCATTATTTTGTTATGTTCCATAACCTTAAGTGGATGGAATTATCTAAAACAGCATCGAATAGCACCGAATAGCGGTTCCAGTTATTTAATTATAAAAACACAATGTAGTGTTGTTTATCGCTTTAGTAGATGTTGATTTGAGATGCATTACCGTAGATGTTGATGCTTACGACCGAATTAGTGAGAGGGTATCTGTGAATCGTGGCGAATTAAACATTCCTGCACAAGAATTTTCCGAGTACACATTCTTAATACCACTAGTCATAGTAGGCGATGGAGCTTTTCCACTAAGTAACTTAATGAAGTAAAAATATATACAATTACAGACACAGTAGGGCTCGTCGACGCAGTGAAAATAGATCTGGTTTATTTTTACATACATTGAACGTTGTTCGGAAAATGTGGAGTAAATAAATTTGGTACTCGCCGAGGCACAACAAATTCACTCATTTTGTTGTATAGGTACTTCGCAAATATTGTTTTTATCGAGGTTGGTGAAGACTATATGTCGAATCACAATAAAGTACTGGTAAATGACAGATAAAATTAATTTTAATAGACTGAGATCAAGGAAGAGTTGATGTAAAATAATTAAGAACGAAAATATTTGTATTCCTAGAAATTAGCATGGGATATCATATGTTGGGTCCGCCAATGCCGCACCCGGTATATATCTTTATATATAAAACACAAAAAATGTTTCTAATAAGGTTAGGATATTAGATACTGCAAAAACAATCGTGTACCTTTCCAGTTTTTACATAAACGTCTACTTAAATGCTTTCTAAATAAGGTACATAATAACCATTCTAAACATGTATCACACTTACATATTTGCATTAAAAATAATGAAAATATGATAATGTAAACTGAAGCAATTCTGTTGTACATGATCGACATTATTTTGAGCGTCAACTTGCAAATCAAGATTTATTAAGTGAAAATGAGAAATAATCTATTTTAAATTCTATATAATATGTATTAGACATTCAGTTAGATATGTGCATTAACAAAATATTCAATATCGAACATTCGCAAAACCTATTTTTGCGACGGTATGCACGATTTTGTCCCATAGTGCGGCGGCATAGATTGCACATCTACGTTTATTTATACGTACATTTCCATTCCATGCTCGCTGCATACTTGACTTCGAACACGCGAAAATGAGGTTGCGGTCAAATAAGGCTCCATAAATGCCTTAGTAACGGATCTTAGGAATTATATTGTCAGCAACGGCAATTAATAATAATAACGCAAGAACAATACTGAAATACAATATTGCTAAAGTAAAACACCTCCCAGTGTTTTAGTTTAGCAATACCGGAAATAACAGAACTCAACATAATAAAGGTCACAACGTCTGGGGTAATCTAAAAGGCGCACGATACGAGTTGTCAGAATCACGTACGACACCGTGGCTCATACAGGGTACAACGAGATTTGAATTTCACGAACAGAACAGGCAGACAGGGAAACGTATTTCATGCGGAACCCGAAACATAGAATAAACCAAATCAGTTTTTTCGTGACGAGAGAGAATAAAAATATAATACTAGCGAATGATATTTTCGGAGTATAATTGTTAAAATTGTAAAACAATGAAATATATGTATACTACAAATGCCATTTCTGGATCAACTACATCATACATCATATATACATACAATAAAATAAACGTAACATATAGAGAATCAGGAAATTGAAAATAAATTTGTTGTTATGCAATTTTAATCTAACATTAATGGGTTAATGAGAGTGTAACAATTGATTTCGAAAAAAATTACATAGTTATATTCAAAAGTAGATACTTTTACAAAATATAGTGAAGTAGTGAGGCTTTTGAATAGACGACAAAAGTAAAAATTAGAAAGTTAGTACGGTTAAGTTATCAAGCTTTTATAACTGTAATACAAAACAAATCCTGTAACCAGGCCTGGCAAGTTATTAGAGTTACTCAATATCGATAACTTAAAATAAAAACCACTCGATTAAAAAAATGCGCTAAATACCTACGCATCGTTCTGTTATAATATATAACCGTTACGAATGTTGAGAAAGAAACTAACTAACATTAAAAGATTAAGCCGACTCTCACAAGAACAAAAATAAAAAATCGATTAGCAAATTGACAATATGACAAATGAATTGAAGGAATTAAATCAGCATGGTCTTCAACTTTATCGATAGTACCGAAAAGTGGTGACTCCAACGAAATCAAAAACTGCGAAGTAGTAATAGACGATAGATTTCCATAGGTAAACGGATATTTTCGCCTCATTATCGGCTGTAGTACTCATTTAGGTGTTTCGCAAGTATCAAGTGTCATCAGGTAGAGTTAGAACCTTCAAATGCACGGCGTTTACCGCAAGCAAGGGAAAAATCACGACGCTGCCAATCGTATTTGAAAAGAATTTCTTTATTTAGGACACAATTTCATCGGAAGGAATTCCTTCAGATCCCAGTAAAATTAAAGTGGTTATGAACTAATCTATTCCAAAAAACACGACTTTTTGCTTCTGCAATTATTATAGAAAATGTATTCAAAATTTCGCAAATACCACGACACCCTTAAACAAATTAATGGATAATTTCATTTTATTGGGATGAACACTGCCAGCAGTGATTCAAAACCTTGCAACGAACTTTCAGCGGACCACATATCCAGTATATCGACATTATTCTACTATATCTTTTATCTTTTTGTCAATTTATCTTGATAACAGACCATTCAGAGAGTAGTTATTAGAAATTCCGACAGCAAACAAATTGTATATGCCAGTGGATCACTGAGTCACCTAAACAACGAACTACTAGCTAAATTATGCCGTTATAAACATTTCAGAACATAACTTTATGGCAGAAAGTTTCCAAATCCAAAACCAAATTCAAGTTAATGTTTGAACATTTGACATTATAGTACAGTATATAAACGGAAAGAATAAATCAGTGACAAACAAGATTTAAAAGAAATAACAAGGACAAGTCGTCACAAGAGCTTACAAAAATTTACAACATGATTTTTAATCTAGTGAAATTATAAGTGGATATCGGAATTATAATATAGGAATTACAATATTAGGTAAGATAAGGCTAAATAATCAGGAGAAAAAGGTGTACAGGTTGTTAGTCTTATGTTCGTTTGTTCCTGTGTAATAACCGTCCCTGTCAGTATTCTGCTAATTCCTGCATTCCATGCCCTCGGCCTACCTCTCCCCATTCTATCAATTTTCATTTCCCACACTGTTTTCACTTGTCGATCATCTTTCATCCTTGCCATCCATCTGAGTTGTTATAGTTCACTTTTCTCAATAATACTCCACGACTAGTCTCATTCTAATTACTTCGCTTTGTACCTTATCTCTTATTGTTACCCCGTCAATTTTTCGCAATTTTTCTGCAGCTTGTGTTTTCGCAACCATATACCCTTGATTGTTAGTACTGTTTCATATATTTTAATTTTCGTTATCGTTACTGATTTCCTTTTTTATTAAAGCATATTTTAGATCGATCTCCATATTTGCCATTTTGAATGAAATCATTATTCTGTTGTTGATTCCACTTTCCGGTACACATTTTCCCCTTATTACCGACCCTGGGAAATTTAATTTTGTTTGTTTTTTTTATTGTGCCGTCTCCAGATTTTATTGCTGTTTGTTGTGGGTTCCCGCCTACACTCATTATCGATATGTTTCTAATATTTATTTTACTGTTCTTTTTGAATGTTTCCGACCATACTTTTATTTTATCGTCGTATATGCACATATATATATTAGGCATAGAAAAGTCCACTTATACAGATAGATTATAATCTTCGGTAACGTACGGTGTGCATTTATTTATGTTCTTTGCTTCACGCGCCATTTCATCCATGAAGCGTAATAAATTGCAAAGGGTTTAGTTTTCCGCATTATCTCACTCCCACCTTCTCAGTTTTACCGATTCGGTCATATTTCCTCGGATTCTTACTACATTTAAAGTATTTTCTTATGTACTCATCCTTTTTTAACACCCTTAATATATCTTCTCTTTGTGCAGTGTGAAATGCTTTCTGAAAATCTATTCCACATGTATATATTTTTTGTTTATGTTTTTATTATTTAGGAAAATTGGTCGTAATACAAAGACGGGTTGACCTGTTTTCTCCAAATACTTTGCTCTAATGAATCGTTCTCTTAATCTATTTTATATGTAATACCCTTACCGCACAGAATATAGTGTGTTAAGGGTAAGTTTGTTTCAATTTATTTGCCAACCATAGTCTCCAAATTACTAACCTTACAATATGTCAATATAATATAATATTACAAAAGAAAATCACAATCACAATAAGGTTAAAAGGAGAAGACGCAGATTGGTTTAAACCATCTTTTCAATGGCCTTCTCCTGTCCTACATGATACAGATAATTTTATAATAAAATAATCAAAGAAGGGCACTCGAGCTAAAGAGAAAACAAAGAAAATAAACACGTCTGTTGTATATGTTGCTTGTATAAATGTTGTCTATATGCCTTTTTAAAATGAGGCTAATTAAGATATTTCATGGGCATTCCAAAACGCAGCCACACGATGTGAAAAGCTTTTTGTGAACAGGGCAGTGTTATGACGTGGTATGGATATATCATTTTTATGACGAATATTAATATTGTGTATAGCAATGCGGACCGAGATTTTATTATATAAATAAGCAGGCGTTTTCTACGACCATTTATCATATTCAGCCATCTACATTCCTTGAGCTTATGTGATATTCTGTAGAATTTACGAATGCCGCAGGTTTAACGCAGGCAAGAATTTTTTACTAATTTAATTCGTTTTCGGTTTTCACAATTTAAAAAAGGACCATACACAGAATCACAGTATTTAAAGAACCAACGAATTAGTCAATAAAATTTAATTTGTTTGTTTTAAAATATGGCGAAAAGAGTACGGCGTTCTCGATATTTTATAAGACTTTCGCAATAACATTTTAACATGCGTACTAAAACCTAAATTGTTCTACCCGTAAGTCAAGTTTTCTAACGGAATCCACCATTTGCAAATGCACGCTGTTAATGCTTATATTTATATGTTCTATTTCCAAAAAGCATCATAGAAGACTTATTGGGATTTATTGTAAGTACATGAGCTTGAGAGACATTAACAAGAGCCTGACTATCTCGATTCATTTGCGCATTAACATTAAGAAGATGCTCAGCGCCCAAGGCAAAATATAACTGGCTGTCGTCTGCATAGGCATGGAACTTGCAATAATGCAAATATCGCGAAAATACAGACGTGTATATTATATATAGGAGGGGCCCACATATGATTTCCTGTGGTACACCCAATCACAAAAGCAGAGGTATGGAAATAACAACACCAGCTCTTACGCGCTGCGTTCTATTGATCAAATACTGCTTGAAATACTCCAATGCCCCAACACTCAAACCTATATATTTTAAAATTGCAAACAGCATGTAATGAGCGATAGTGTCAAAGGAGTAATCCAGGAGCACAAGTGCAGTGAAAAGTACCCGATCGGTGTTCCTAGCAATGCAAGACAAAGCAAGAACCAGTCAGTTGGTGTTGCTTCGGTTATTAACTCCGCTATTAATCGGATGCTTCTTTGTTTGCATTGCACTAGACGCATGTCGTTATTTATAGCTGTTATTACGTGTTCCATCACTTTTAGTATTGCATGTACTCTCGACTTTCCCTGTTTGTATCCGAATTGTTCGATTGCTAGTATGTTATTTTTAATCGAGTATTATTATTTCAAATATTTTTGAAATTTTAGGAAGATGCCATATCTGGACGGAAGTTGTTGATATCTTCATAGTTTCTTTCATTGTGCACCGGAACAAGTCTCGCTATCTTTAGTATAACGGAAAATGTATTGTCTTGTATTCAGACGTTTATGACATATGTTAAAGGATTGGGAACGGATTTCTTGACAGTCTTTAGAACAGTATGCATTTCATATATGTCCCGAGCACTTGATTTGTTTTTAATGTGTTAATTGCAATGTTCCGCTTCTTTTTCATATGTCAGTGCGAAAAGTAATGATTTGCAAGCATTAACTTTTACTATGCTAAATACATATTGTATTCTTCTTTAGACTTCACCAAATTCTTAGTGATATCTTTAATAATCGTGGTACAAAAATGATTAAATTCATTTGAAGATGTATTTATTTCCATTTTATGGGCATAGGTTCGCCAATGATTTTAATGGTTTTCATTTTCAATGTTTGCTTGAAGGCCGTTATGAATAAGTTAAAAAATTCTGTAAATGATTGTTCTTCGTCGTTTTGTGCATATACCGGTCCATTAATATTAAAATGTTCTCAAATTGTTTCAAATTAGCTCTTTTTATTTGGAGAGAAGTTCTGCGTTCTACCTTTTCGCTTACATTCAACTTGAAAGTGCATTATATACTGAAATGATCAGACAAATTCCAATTTGCGACATCTGACTCATAGCGGTTCCTGCATATCGAAGTGCACAAATTGTCTATACAACTACCTGAAATTTTAGTAAACCTTGTAGGCTCTCGTACTGTAATATTGAGATTAAAACTGATTGTATAATCAATTAATTTTCTATAATCCATGCCATCCTTCAAAAAATCTATATTGGAGTCCACGGCCAGAATTATATCACAATTTAACCTTCCTACCGTTCGTAATACATGTTGAAAATTTCCAAAGAATACTGGAAGATGCCCCGCGAACGTGAACGATATACATTCAGACTAATTACATTGTACTTTAATAATTTAATTCTGGCAATTTCAAAATACTTTTCTGCATTGAAACAACTCAGGCAGTTATTTTTTTTTAACTTTAGATTATTTTTAACATATATTACGCCACCATGTGTAAAGTATTTGCGACAGAAACTAGTGCCCACAACAAAATTTCTTGGATTATATAAATTGACTTCGTCAATGTGTAACCAATGTGCAGAGAAACATCTGCATCTATATCTATTCCATCTAATACTGCCTTTACTTCATATATTTTGTTAGGGATACATTGTATATTCATGTAAAAAATATTTACTATTTTAGTACTTTTAAAATTGACTTTGATTATTTTTCCTAAACTATCCTGAAACGTCGACTTTGGGAGTTTTCGTGGCATGGGAGACTCTCGACGCAAAATTCATATTCTGGGATTTTTTTTAATAAACTTCCAATTGCTGCTTTGTACTATGCAACCAGGTTTTTCGTGCCACTCCATGTACTACTACTATTACTACTATTTTTTCTGATTTTTGACCAATATTTATTTTTTATGTGTGGCGCACGTATACTATTTTTATTGACAGAAGTTACGTTTGTTGCAGTCTTCCGATAATCGTTTTCTTCGGAATTATTTATCTCACGTGCCATCTTTCTTTCCATTCTTTTTCATGACTACTACTCCTTTGTATCCACTGTATTAATATGTGTTCCCTTATTACTTCAATATCACCACGTTCTTTTTTCTTCATTTCTGTACTTGCTGGAAGTTCTAGTTCTGTATTTTCAAATTCTTCTACTAACTCTTCTTCTTTCGTGTTGAGACTCCTAATATTCCAAGTCCTATATACCAATAATGCCGTTGGGTTTATATTTTTTCCATCTCATTTTCCTTATTATTTACTTCTGCTGTTTCTTTTCCTTTTATTCGTCTCTCATACTTTTTATTGTTTTTAATTAAGTGTTATAGTGCTTCAGACCACAGACTAACTAACGGCTGTGATTAAAGTAAAATTCAGAGGGAAATGATGGCAATTTACCAAATAGGTTTAATTAAAATTAAATTAAAGCATTTTAATTTGAATAAAAATTAATTATTAAACTTTTGTTAAACAGTCCAGTTATGGTGAATTAAAACAACTGGTTCTTTTATTAAAGGTATAAATTTGTTCTTATTTGGCGCTTAGTATGTACATACTTGTAAATTAATGAAAAAAACAATTATTATAATATATAATTTGTTGATTTTCTTTAGTTAACCAATAAACATTAGGTAGAACAACTGTTAAATAGCAAAATTATGCATTTTCTGCAAGCTTTTCGATTTACACGGTTTTGACTTGAAAATTTTTAATTTTCGATTTACACGTTTTTCGCAGGAACGTATCTACCGTGTAAATCGTGGGATAGGTGTACTTATATACAGAGTGCTGCATTGGCGGACGCAACATAGGAAATCCCATGTTAATTTCGAGGCATTCAAATATTGGCTTCCCTAATTATTTTACAGTAAAATTCCATTTAAGTTTTTTTAAAGAGCTCTACATCATGGTCAAATTGGCGCAAAATGAGCATTCTTGCTTTGCTCCGTTCGCAAATACATTAAAAAATGTATCGGTTAAATTTTGAAATTTTAAATCAAAACATCAATTCAGCCTTGGTCAGGACTGTCAAAGTTGACAGATATCTCATAATCGTAACTGACAACGGCCAAATTGAATAAATAATTTGTACATCGGATACAAACATAACAGAAATTTATTCAAGTATCTAACATATTATACAACATACAATTTTTTCATTAAAGAGGCAGTTTGAAATAAGACGGGAAAATCGTGGAATAAACTAGGTACAGTTGCGGCCACGGAATTTCGGGCAGTACGTACGTCAATTTGACTGACATGAGGTGTGAAATAGGCTTTACGTATCCTAACCTAACTTTAAACTGTCACTGTTACTGCGAGAGTTGAAAAAGTGACATAGGCTATTTTAAGACTTGAGTATGGGTTGTTATTTAAACTATATTAAGCAAAGAACAATGACAATAAGTAAGAAGAATTTGGATTTTGAATTCCGATTTTGCCGCTGCTAGCGTATATCAAGCAAATGACACAAACTGATTAAAATAAATTTGTCATAATGACGATAAAGCCTAAGCAACATCGGTTTTTGTTAATGTGTCAGAAAATTGCTGCCCGAAATTCCGTGCCCGCGACTGTACAATATTGGATTTATTTTTATTGGTAGAAATATACAACGAAACTCATAATATTTTTAAATTGAATTTTCAAACAATCCTCCATTTGCATTTAAAGAATAACCCAAACGATTGTAAAATTCATTACGCACATTACTTAACTGGTATGGCGTATTAATTTCTCTAGATTCTCAAAACATGTGTCCTTATAGATTTAAGATTTTACGTTGCCCCAAAGGAAAAAATCATTTGGGGAAAGGTCAGGAGATCGTGTTGGATAATCAATAGTATGGCATGGCCCAATAATATGGTTTGAAAAACTGCCAATTAAATATTCACGCACTGCTCATGTCTTGTGTGCTGGACAAGCGTGCATCTGATACCAGATCTCCTGATCTTCTCGAACAACATTTTCCAACGCTGGTTCAATGCGATCTTGCAGTAAATCAAGGAACCTTTCGTACTTGCTCCTTTATTTTCTTCGACAGAAAGCAAAATGTCTAGTTCTTTTCCACAGTGCATTTCTTGTACCATGCCTTAGGTTGGGTTGGGTTTCCCTATTGCATTTGCAATTATTCAAAACTGTTTCTCAAACTTTGTTACTAGACGTTGAATAGTGGATCTGTGCGGTATTGGTCGATCTGGATATTCAACCGAAAAGCTTCAAAATTTAGCCGATATATTTTTTAATGCACATGCGAACTGAGCATAACAAAAATGCCCAATTTGCACCAATTGGACCATGATGTAGTGCTCTTTAAAAAACTTAAATGGAATTTTGCTGTAAAATAATTAGGGAAGCCAATATTTGAATGCCTCGAAATTAACATGGGATTTCCTATGCTGCGTCCGCCAATGCAGCACCCTGTATAATAAAAGGTGTATAACTCGGAGATAATAAATTAAGGGAAATTATATAAACGGCTCAAAACCCGCAAGGAAGCATGCGGCCGCCGACAAATTCACGAATTCTTAACATTATATTGTTGTTTACCGACAATATTACTTAAAATTTTAGAAAAAAATTTTGATAAACTGTAAATAGGCCTCTGTACACTTGATATTATTGACCTCAATGGAATACTTTGTTTGTGTGTTTTAGGCAACCCGTATATTCGCGGTGGATGTGAGTTATGCCTATTCAATTCGTTGGATAACTTTCTAGTAATAAAATGACCTTTTTCCATTTATTAATTAAATCATTAACATTGTTTTGAATTTGCAAGGTAGGGTCAAAAGGTAATTTTTTATAAGTGCTGTCATCTTCTAACAAACCAATCATTTTCTTTTCATAATCAACTTTATACATGATAATAGTTTTATTGCTTTTATCAACGTGAGTGACAATTAAATTTGGATTATTTTTAAGAAACTGTATAGTTTCATAAAAATAACTTTAAAAAGGATTGGATTTGTTATTTTCCTTATAATGTTTTTTGAAATTAGTAATGATGATCCTGTATAAATATAGGAGCAATTGACTTCGAGTCACCTCGGTCCACACTCTGAAAACTGGCGCCCAACGGACTCTTTGGCAAAAAAAGTGGTGCGTTTGTAGTGAAACACTAGATGGCAGATCGAGAAATAAAAGTTTATCAATTGCCGCAGAAGCAAGGATATCTGGAGATACAGTATATCACTGCGCAACACAGACAAAACAAAAATCCATGCAGTTGGGTCTGCGGCCCCAAAAATGGGAACAAAGAATTCAATGAGAAAACTAATGGGGACGGTGTTTTGGTATACAAAAGTAATCCTACTAATGGAATTCTTGAAAAAAAGCTCCACAATAACGAGAGAAACAGTCAGGGGGTAGAACCACCGTACAGACCTGACTTGACACTCTTAGAGACCACATTTGAAGCAACTGCTTTGACGAAAAAAATGGCAGCAGAAAACCCTTTATGCATATCCACGAACAAATGGGCATTCTACGTCGTATACCTGGAAAATGAATATTATACTTCGTGTAGATAGGGCCAATTAAAGAATTTTAGATACATATTGTTTGTGTAAGAAAAAATCACTAGCAAAAAAGCAGGAGCAGTCTCGAATGCTTTTCTGTTTCAATTGCATTTATTTTATCAAATGGAAAATGTACTACGTTTAAAAAAATCTCGCTTTTTTAACGATTTAAATTTTCTAGCGTCAAATTTTGACTTTTCGGATTGGGGTAACAGACAGACACTCAAACGTCATTCCGAAAATTGTCAGAAACGGGGACCTCAAAACGTGTATATCCGTTGAAATCTCGACTTCGAAAATTTTCATGGTTCCTATACTTACTTATACATAAAGTATAAGTAATAAAATAATTAATTCTGGGTGGGTATTGCAGCGCATTTAGGATATTTCAAGATATAACAAAAATCTAAAATGGAAGTTGACCGACTAAACCTCCATATTTCAACGACGAAATTATGATTTACGACAGGAAAACGTTGACAGAACATCTGTCAGAAATAGACCTACTGACCAACAACTCTTGACGAATTCATCCAGTTCTATAAAATTAGATCAAGAGCCATTGACCGTGAATGGTTTGAAGAAGCTGGCAACTAATATTTACAATGGTCCTTCGTCTGCTATGTTACAAAAAAAAAACAAATCCAATTGGAGGACAAAACAAAGGAACAGAGCGACCTCTGCCGATCCTAGATTTAGGCGAGAACGATCACCCCATTCTTCAGAAAAATGCAGGATTGGCACAGTATGATTCCCAGGAACGGAACCAATGGAACCACTGTCCAGTCCAAAGAAAAACAAAACACAGTCGGAACCAATGTTCATCGTATCTCCGAAGCAACCTGTTTCAAAAAAATCATCAGTTCCAAAGGCAACTGCAGGTCAGTGTACCGAACCGAAATCAGAATCGATAAAGAAACGCTATCCAGCCACCTCAAGTTGTATTTCAGGGACGTACAATGAATTGAGCCACCGTGACGTCGTGAAGAAAGGGCTCGAGGATAAGGCATCCAACATGAAATGTAGCCTGGCATCGAACAATTACAGTGTGGATAAGTGTAGCCAGCCAAACGTCGAACAGTCAACAATGACAGATGAGTTAGCAGGAGCCCTTGACTGTAAAAGCATTTATCAGTCCGCCATAACAAACTTGAAATGCTGCAAAGCTGCCAAATTTGAAGTTTTTAATGCGTCGATGCGCAAATTCTCAGTTGCGCGTTTGCCCGAAAGGCACGTGCACGAATATTGCCAAGGACACGTATGCATAGGAAACATGTACATATTACACGGATACATCGGTAACCTACTAAAACACGAAGTCAAATATTTACCAAACGAGTTTGTATTGTTGATTCTGCAATTATTTACTTTCCGAGAAGCGTCCACTAAATTTCAATTCCTAACGTTTAAGGAACATGTGGAACTGTTAATCGAAACTCAGTCTATTTTAGTGTTTAAAAATTATTACCTGGCAGCGTTTTTCTTCTTGGCTCATTTTGTGGAATGGCATTAGTGGCCCGGTGGTTTGGGTGTTAGCAAACGATTTACTCTGAAATTATTTAAGTAAATCTCCCGATTCACCAAACTCCACCGGATTCAAATGGACGATAGCATAACAACACGGACAATCATCTTTATTCCTATTGTCATTGCAGCGACAACACGGCGGTTTCGATACCGATGGTCTACATCTCCCCGCACCTAGGTTTGGAGGAGGGGGAGCAACAGAAACAAGGTGGTTCAACTTTCGGACATCTGGTGGAGCGTCTATGTGGGGGACAACAACCGCACGAGCATCTGCATCTCGGTGGGCACCTGGGAGGGCACGTATTCGATATAGGACAACAAGGATTGCATATCGGCGGACAACACGGCGAAAACAATTCGTTCGGCGGTCAAGGTTCACATCTCGGAAGTGTCGGGCACTTGACCCATTGCACAATTTCTCTACGTCGCTGTTCAACCCTATTTAAAATGTAAAATTTACACGAAAGATGGTCTAATATTACACCTCAATGGTGTAGTGAACATTAATTAATACAGGTCCGTGAAGACTAACTGGTGGATTGCTAGACAATATTGTTTCTGGGTTATTACCCTTCGTCAGTAGCGATTACCAAGAACCTTAGTTGTTGAAATACCTTTACATGTAGTGGCCATCAAAACTTCTTGGCGCGAGCCAATCGCTCCTAACGAACCACTGACAACAGAACACTGACGAGATGATACCTTGTCTAATACCTTGCGGAGACTAAACAAGAGACGACTGTCAAACGTCCAGTGTCAACATATAAAAGGATTGCTGCAATTAAGTTCAAAAACAATTCAAATTAAAAATGTATCTTGTCAAATCTGACAGCAAAATGTAAAATTTACACGAAAGTACATTGAGGTGTAAGATTAGACCATCTTTCGTGTAAATTTTACATTTTGCTGTCAGATTTGACAAGATACATTTTTAATTTGAATTGTTTTTGAACTTAATTGCAGCAATCCTTTTATATGTTGACACTGGACGTTTGACAGTCGTCTCTTGTTTAGTCTCCGCAAGGTGTTAGACAAGGTATCGTCTCGTCAGTGTTCTGTTGTCAGTGGTTCGTTAGGAGCGATTGGCTCGCGCCAAGAAGTTTTGATGGCCACTACATGTAAAGGTATTTCAACAACTAAGGTTCTTGGTAATCGCTACTGACGAAGGGTAATAACCCAGAAACAATATTGTCTAGCGATCCACCAGTTAGTCTTCACGGACCTGTATTAATTAATGTTCACTACACCATTGAGGTGTAAGATTAGACCATCTTTCGTGTAAATTTTACATTTTGCTGTCAGATTTGACAAGATACATTTTTAATTTGAATTGTTTTTGAACTTAATTGCAGCAATCCTTTTATATGTTGACACTGGACGTTTGACAGTCGTCTCTTGTTTAGTCTCCGCAAGGTGTTAGACAAGGTATCGTCTCGTCAGTGTTCTGTTGTCAGTGGTTCGTTAGGAGCGATTGGCTCGCGCCAAGAAGTTTTGATGGCCACTACATGTAAAGGTATTTCAACAACTAAGGTTCTTGGTAATCGCTACTGACGAAGGGTAATAACCCAGAAACAATATTGTCTAGCGATCCACCAGTTAGTCTTCACGGACCTGTATTAATTAATGTTCACTACACCATTGAGGTGTAAGATTAGACCATCTTTCGTGTAAATTTTACATTTTGCTGTCAGATTTGACAAGATACATTTTTCATTTGAATTGTTTTTGAACTTAATTGCAGCAATCCTTTTTATATGTAGACACTGGACGTTTGACAGTCGTCTCTTGTTTAGTCTCCGCAAGGTGTTAGACAAGGTATCGTCTCGTCAGTGTTCTGTTGTCAGTGGTTCGTTAGGAGCGATTGGCTCGCGCCAAGAAGTTTTGATGGCCACTACATGTAAAGGTATTTCAACAACTAAGGTTCTTGGTAATCGCTACTGACGAAGGGTAATAACCCAGAAACAATATTGTCTAGCGATCCACCAGTTAGTCTTCACGGACCTGTATTAATTAATGTTCACTACACCATTGAGGTGTAAGATTAGACCATCTTTCGTGTAAATTTTACATTTTGCTGTCAGATTTGACAAGATACATTTTTAATTTGAATTGTTTTTGAACTTAATTGCAGCAATCCTTTTTATATGTAGACACTGGACGTTTGACAGTCGTCTCTTGTTTAGTCTCCGCAAGGTGTTAGACAAGGTATCGTCTCGTCAGTGTTCTGTTGTCAGTGGTTCGTTAGGAGCGATTGGCTCGCGCCAAGAAGTTTTGATGGCCACTACATGTAAAGGTATTTCAACAACTAAGGTTCTTGGTAATCGCTACTGACGAAGGGTAATAACCCAAAAACAATATTGTCTAGCGATCCACCAGTTAGTCTTCACGGACCTGTATTAATTAATGTTCACTACACCATTGAGGTGTAAGATTAGACCATCTTTCGTGTAAATTGTACATTTTGCTGTCAGATTTGACAAGATACATTTTTAATTTGAATTGTTTTTGAACTTAATTGCAGCAATCTTTTTATATGTTGACACTGGACTTGAGGTGTAAGATTAGACCATCTTTCGTGTATATATATATATATATATATATATATATATATATATATATATATATATATATATATATATATTAGGGCGGGTCAAATTGTATGGAACGATTTTTTTTTATGAAGCGTATAGCAAAAACGTAATCTATAGGTGGTTCTGAGAAATTTTGCTCAAGAGACCATAGCTCTAAGTCGGATTTGGAGCCCCCCAAAATTTCAAAATAGCAATTTTTCCATATATACCTAGAACAATTTAATTAAATTCGTCAAAAAATCGGATAGAATTATAGTAGATTTCTGAATCTGGGCTTGTTTGAAAGGTATTTTTATCACCTTTCAGAAGCTGTATTGATACCTGTAGAATAAGTCGTCAATGGCAGCATTGTTCAATTGAACAACTTTGTAACACTGAATAATGACGTTACAAAATAATGACTTTTACCTACACTAAACGTTGCCAAGCTTGCTTTTCCTTCTTCCTTAATCGTTCACCATGCAATGCGCACGCAGTTTGCCAAAATACTTAAATAAAAACTCGGTTATCACAATACCAATATTTTTTTTATTTTAAGATTTAGTGTGACACAATCAAAGAGTGCAGTGATAATATCAAAGTTATTATGGATAATCAAGAACCATCAACATCGTCTGATGTGTCTTCACAAATGGAAGCAACAACATCAACAAGTTTTGACTCTAGATTGACTAACATGCCTCATCAAGATATTGTTGTTTTTGGTTTATCAAGTGATTTAAATGATCTTAGTTTGCCTTCTAAATGTGACATTTTAAAATATTATTTTTTTTAAGTGATCGTGTTAAATTTGAAAACAAAATGTTCTCGTATAAAACTTTTACTCCTCACGTAACAGATAAATTGATCCAAATTTTGTGTAAATTAAATATTGAAATCATTAATAGAAAGAGTGTTTTAAAAAAATTAACTGGTTTGCTTGATGAATACCAGAAACATGTACAACATAGAAACAAAAGAGATGAATTTAAAGCATTTGTTGATTCAATAAACGAATTATTTTATATTGGCAAATGTAATTGCAAATTAAAAACAACAGAATGCTCGTGTGGATTGATTCCAGAACATCTAAAAGAATTTATGATGGACCAGCATAATGATAGAAAATTCACAATACCTGAATATACGGAAGACGTTGAAGAAGTAGCTACAACAATACCAACACTTACAACTCGTACCGATGATCCAAGTTACGAATCACCTGAATTACACATGGATGAAGATGAAAATGAAGCAACAACAGAAGTTCCAGAAGCAACTGTTCAAATGAGACGACGTCATTATACTCAAAGATACGATGCCTTAAATTTTGCTATGATGTGTGATAGATTCGTGCCCAGTTTCACAAACACTAATCGGTCGTTAACAGCTTGCTAACGAATCGTCAAAAGTTTGATGATTCGTTAACGAGTCTTTATTCAATTGTCAAATATTTGATGATTGATTACCTTGACGAACCGTTAAAAGCAAAATTACCATTGTTTTGGATTTCACATACATTAACTAGTCTTTAAAGGCTCGTTAACTAATTCATTATTTGACAATCGTTTGTGAAACCGGGCATCGGTGTTTCATATAGAGTCGCTTCATGTTTAGCTACAGCTTTATTCGAAGATATAAATTTTAGAGATATTCATGGTAATCTTGTTATTATGCATAAATCAAAAGTGGCTAGATAAAAAGTTAAATCTAGAGATGCAGTGCTTCGTACACGACATACAAATTCTTCCATAACTGCATTCTCTTTCGATGGTAGAAAAAATGACTCATGACCACAGAGAAAATTAATGACAAATTTCATACCACTATGGTAAAAGAACCGCATTTAGTTGTTCTGAAAGAGCCCTATAATGAGTTACTTGGATATGTAAATTTGGGTAGTCAAGAAGATGCAAAAACCAAACACAGAAAACTGAATGAATTTTTCAACAATAAAACATTAACAGTTGATCAATTAATTGGCATATGCAGTGATGGTGAGCCAGCAAATACTGGAACAGAAAATGGTGTTTTACGATTATTTGAAAAACAGTTAAATAGACCAATTCACTGATTTATATGTCTGCTTCATTTCAATGAACTGCCATTTCGTCATTTATATGAAGCATTGGACAAAACAGTCACCAGTGGACCACGAGCAGCAAGTAGAAAGTTATTCAAAGCTATTCAAGAATGTGAGAAATTGCAGGTATGTAACACTTTATTTTATTTAATATCATCATTTATTATCATTATTTATTGTCATTATTTTACTTTTTCGATTGGGATAAAGTTAAAATAAAATAATTGCATTTTAATTGATCTAAGCATTTCATTTTTCAGGTAGTAGCTGATTTTGATCCAATACCACTGGAGAGTATGCCTGCAATGATGGATCATGAAAATGAGCTCGAACTATCAACAAATGTTAAATATTTATATCAAATAGCTAAAGCAATTTCGAATGGTATTGTTCCAGTTGATTTAGTTAACATTAAACCAGGACCAATTACACATTCTCATTGGTTAACCAAAGCAAGTAGATTACTACGATTATATGTAACAACTAATACACCATCGACCAATTTAAAAATTTTGGCAGTTTATATTATTACAGTTTATGTGCCAATGTACTTCAATGTGAAGTTTTATAACTCTGTTGTGTACGGCAGTGCACTTTTATTAAAATTTATACGTTGGACTCGAAAAAAATCGAAGAAAATTCAGAATTTATTAGTTAAAAGTTCATTTTAGGCTATTTTTCGACAAAAAATTCCTAATATCTCTACTAAAAATAAAAAATATATATTGGTATCAATACAGATTCTGAAAGGTGATAAAAATACCTTTCAAACAAGCCCATATTGAGAAATCTACTATAATGCTATCCGATTTTATGACGAATTTAATTAAATTATTCTATGTATATATGGAAAAATATATATTTTGAAATTTTGGGGGGCTCCAAATCCGACTTAGAGCTATGGTCTCTTGAGCAAAATTTCTCAGAATCACCTATAGATTACGTTTTTGCTATACGCTTCATCAAAAAAAAAATTAACCCGCCCTAATATATATATATATATATTGAAAATGTGTCTTGTCAAATATGACAGAAAAATGTAAAATTTACACGAAAGATGGTCTAATCTTACACCTCAATGGTGTAGTGAACATTAATTAATACAGGTCCATGAAGACTAACTGGTGGATCGCTAGACAATATTGTTTCTGGGTTATTACCCGTCGTCAGTAGCGATTACCAAGAACCTTAGTTGTTGAAATACCTTTACATGTAGTGGCCATCAAAACTTCTTGGCGCGAGCCAATCACTCCTAATGAACCACTGACAACAGAACACTGACAAGACGATACCTTGTCTAACACCTCGCGGCGAGTAAACAAGACGACTGTCAAATGTCCAGTGTCAACATATAAAAGGATTGCTGCAATTAAGTTCAAAAACAATTCAAATTGAAAATGTGTCTTGTCAAATATGACAGAAAAATGTAAAATTTACACGAAATTATTAATTAATGTTCACTACACCATTGAGGTGTAAGATTAGACCATCTTTCGTGTAAATTTTACATTTTTCTGTCATATTTGACAAGACATTTTCAATTTGAATTGTTTTTGAACTTAATTGCAGCAATCCTTTTATATGTTGACACTGGACATTTGACAGTCGTCTTGTTTACTCGCCGCGAGGTGTTAGACAAGGTATCGTCTTGTCAGTGTTCTGTTGTCAGTGGTTCATTAGGAGTGATTGGCTCGCGCCAAGAAGTTTTGATGGCCACTACATGTAAAGGTATTTCAACAACTAAGGTTCTTGGTAATCGCTACTGACGACGGGTAATAACCCAGAAACAATATTGTCTAGCGATCCACCAGTTAGTCTTCATGGACCTGTATTAATATATATATATATATATATATATATATATATATATATATATATATATAAAAGGAAGACTTTATTGGGCAAAGCCCGCGTGGAAACACGCAACCGCCGACACGTGTTTCTGACTTATTAGTCGTCATCAGGACGGTATAGCCAAATTAAAAGATGGACAAAATTTGGAGATACAAAACAATCGGAGTCAACACAAGCAACCGACCTCCATATTATGACAACAGTCAAAATACCCACAATATTGTGGGAACATTCAACATAGCCACGCGGGAGGACATAGCCACCTGCGTGAACAACCGAGCCCTGGATATAATAATGAAAAAAGGTTGTTGATGCGGGAACAAAGAATGTTGAATGTTCCCACAATATTGTGGGTATTTTGTCTTCCTTTTATATATCTTTGTTCCCGCATCAACAACCTTTTTTCATTATATATATATATATATATATATATATATGTTGGTGCGTAAGTTCTCGCGGCTGAAATCTGTGCTTCTTGGTTCTCGGGTTGTGAACCGCGTTGTGGAAATTCTTCTAAGTTCTTCTAAGTCAGCGAGACCTAGAAGAGCTTCCTGAAGATGGCAGATGGGACTCTGCCGAAACGTCGAAGCGACCCTTCGGGGAACATTTCCACAACGCGGTTCACAACCCGAGAACCAAGAAGCACATATATATATATATATATATATATATATATATATATATATATATATATATATATAGATAATAAAAGGTGTATAACGCGGATAATAAATTAAGGGAAATTATATAAGCGGCTCAAAACCCGCAAGGAAGCATGCAGCCGCCGACAAATTCACGAATTCTTAACATTATATTGTTGTTTACCGACAATGTTACTTAAAATTTTAGAAAAAAAATTGATAAATTGTAAATAGGCCTCTGTACACTTGATATTATTGTCCTCAATGGAATACTTTGTTTGTGTGTTTTAGGCAACCCGTATATTCGCGGTGGATGTGAGTTTTGACTATTCAATTCGTTGGGTAACTTTCTAGTAATAAAATGACCTTTTTCCCATTTATTAATTAAATCATTAACATTGTTTTGAATTTGCAAAGTAGGGTCAAAAGGTAATTTTTTATAACTGCTGTCATCTTCTAACAAACCAATTTCTTTTCATAATCAACTTTATACATGATAATAGTTTTATTGCTTTTATCAACGTGAGTGACAATTAAATTTGGATTATTTTTTAGAAACTGTATAGTTTCATAAAAATAACGTTGAAAAGGATTGGATTTGTTATTTTCCTTATAATGTTTTTTGAAATTAGTAATGATGTTTACACATTTAGAGCGAATTGAATTTTGAATATCTGGTTCAATTTCATCAATTGCATTTTCAAAGCAAGCGATATTATTGAAAATTAGGGATCTAAATTGAGTACTAACTTCACATTATAAGGGATCTCAAATTATCAACCAATTTTCATTTAATGTTGGTAAACTATCTGTTCGTGTTTGTTTGGTAAGTAAATTTGTTTATTTACGTATGTTTGATCGTTTGACGTTATAGACGATTCGTTCATATTTGTAATTTTGGTTATTAAAGAAACTATCTGCAATATTGTTTGGTAAGTACGTGTAAATATCAGAGCGTAATCGAAAGATGTCATTATTCAATCTTTTCAAGAGTATTATAGTCTCCGAAATACAAAGATTTAAAATCAGTTTGTGAAATTTAGAAATAATAGACTTATATTTAGTATCAATTTTGTATTTTTCTTGTTGAAATATTTAAAAATTATTCGTATCATAAACTTGGAAAATGTGTAACAATTTTTTTTGTGCGTATAACGGCATAGAGGATGACTGCTGCCCGGATTGTTGCGAGAATAAAAAAGTGAAGGGGCGGTTTGGTCTAGCGCACGTGTTGCTGTCCTGACCTGATCGGGTGGCAAGTGGAATTTTGTGACATATCTTCGAGGGTTGAACAGCGACGTAGAGAAATTGTGCAATGGGTCAATTGCCCGACACTTCCGAGATGTGAACCTTGTTCATCGAACGAATTGTTTTCGCCGTGTTGTCCGCCGATATGCAATCCTTGTTGTCCTATATCGAATCCGTGCCCTCGCAGGTGCCCACCGAGATGCAGGCCCGCGTGCGGTTGTTGTCCCCCACCTAGACGCTCCACCAGATGTCCGAAAGTTGAACCACGGTATTTCTGTTACCGATGCATCCGTGTAATATGTACATGTTTCCTATACACGTGTCCTTGGCAATATTCGTGCACGTGCCTTTCGGGCAAAGGCGCAACTAAGAATTTTCTTTGACGGGCGCTGTCAACGGTTATGTCCATGAACTTTTCGATTTCCTTTTCTGAACAGGTTTTATCAGGCCATCGTATTTCTCAATCAAGCGAGGATCATCTCAATACGGGTTGATTGATTCAGCATTATCCATATCATAACTCATCGGCGCATTAAAAGCTTCAAATTTGGCAGCTTTGCAGCAGTTCAAGTTTGTTATGGCTGACTGATAAATGCTTTTACAGTCAAGGGCTCCTGCTAACTCATGTGTCATTGTTGACTGTTCGACGTTTGGCTGGCTACACGTGTCCACACAGTGATTGTTCGATGCAAGGCTACATTTCATGTTGGATGCCTTATCCTCGAGCCCTTTCTTCACGACGTCACGGTGGCTCAATTCATTGTACGTCCCTGAAATACAACTTGAGGTGGCTGGAATGCGTTTCTCTATCGATTCAGATTTCGGTTCGGTACACTGGCCTGCAGTTGCCTTTGGAACTGATGATTTGTTTGAAGCTGGTTGCTTCGGAGATACGATGAACATTGGATCCGACTGTGTTTTGTTTTTCTTTGGACTGGACAGTGGTTCCATTGGTCCCGTTCCTGGGAATCATACTGTGTCTGTCCTGCATTTTTCTGAAGAATGGGGTGATCGTTCTCGTCTAAATCTAGGATCGGCAGAGGTCGGCAGGTTCCTTTGTTTTGTCCTCCAATTGGATTTGTGTTTTTGTAACATAGCAGACGAAGGACCATTGTAAATATTAGTTGCCAGCTTCTTCAAACCATTTACGGTCAATGGCTCTTGATTTAATTTTATAGAACTGGATGTATTCGTCACGAGTTGTTGGTCAGTAGTTCTATTTCTGACAGAAGTTCTGTCAACGATTTCCTGTCGCAAATCAACAATTTCGTCGTTGAAATATGGAGGTTTAGTCGGACAACTTCCATTTTAGATTTTTGTTATATCTTGAAATATCCTAAATGCGCTACAATACCCACCCAGAATTAATTATTTTATTACTTATACTTTATGTATAAGTAAGTATAGGAACCATGAAAATTTTCGAACTCGAGATTTCGACAGATATATACACGTTTTGAGGTCCCCGTTTCTGACTATTTTCGGAATGACGTCTGTGTGTCTGTCTGTTACCCCAATCCGAAAAGTCAAAATTTGACGCTAGAAAATTGAAATCGTTAAAAAGCGAGATTTTTTTTAAACGTAGAACATTTTTTCATTTGATAAAATAAATGCAATTTAAACAGAAAAGCATTCGAGACTGCTCCAGCTTTTTTGCTAGTGATGTTTTCTTCGCACTACACAAACAATATGTATCTAAAATCCTTTAATTGGCCCTATCTACTCGAAGTATAATATTCATTTTCCTGACATACGACGTAGAAGGCCCATTTGTTCGTTGATATGCATAAAGGGTTTTCTGCTGCCATTTTTTTTCGTCAAAGCTGTTGCATCAAATATGGTCTCTAAGAGTGTCAAGTCAGGTCTGTACGGTGGTTCTTCCTTCTGACTGTTTCTCTAGTTATTGTGGAGCTTTTTTTCCAGAATTCCATTAGTAGGGTTACTTTTGTATACCAAAACACCGTCCCCATTAGTTTTCTCATTGAATTCTTTGTTCCCATTTTTGGGGCCGGAGACCAAACTGCATGGATTTTTGTTTTGTCGGTGTTGCGCAGTGATACACTGTATCCCCAGATATCCTTGCTTCTGCGGCAATTGATAAACTTTAATTTCTCGATCTGTCATCTAGTGTTTTACTACAGACGCACCACTTGTTTGCCAAAGAGTCCGTTGGGCGCCAGTTTTCAGAGTGTGGACTGAGATGACTCGAAGTCAATTGCCTGCAGCTCCGCTTTTTGCGGCGGACTGCCTTGTTTTCTTTTGGGTTTAGTATTGTGCAACTGTGCGTAAGAGAAGTGCAACCATTGGCGTCCGGTTCTTGGATGGGTGGCACGTATTCCGATGGTTTATTCACAAATCTTACTAAATATACCGCGTTTAGCCATTAGATGCATCACCACACAAGTGCGCGAAGTTTGAATAGAAGTTTTCTATTGGTGGAATTTCACAATCCCAAAACACGCAACTACAAAATTCGGCAATAGTGATTTTTAATTTGTGTGTAGCGTGCGAGACTGGCTGTTGACGCCGAGACCACGCCTTTTCTGCATCTGGTCGTTAAACGAGGTATAAATATTAACAAAAGTGCGACGTAGCAAAAGGCTCTTCACCAGAAAGTAACAATCTCTAGTGTAACTCTTGAAGGTATCCAAATGATTGCTTTGTTTGTCTTTGCTTTCGGCGGATGTATAGGCGCTTGAGCCGTAAATGATACCGATTACCGATATACAAATTGCATTAATTCTTTGATCTTAGAACTTTCTCTAATATAATGTATTTATTTGCACATCTTCACGCCTTATGGATGGATTCATTACACCAAATCCATTTGCCTTCGGCGTTGATGATAATACCGAATTTCGCGTATATTCCAAAGGTACTGATTATGCAATCTCTCAAGACAAATCTGCGGCATTGGCGTTCACAGTATTGCGCGACTGCCAACGAGGCGTAAACCGCAGATGATAAGAACATAGTCGAGCAATGAATTTACCTTCACTTTGTCGCTCCATTTGTAGTTTTGAAAATCTGCTAGCATTACGCGAAATTGTCTATTTTCAGCGTTTGCCGCTATCCTGTCCAAAGTGTCCAGTGTCCTTTCGGCTTTCTTTATCGCAGCCGTCTACAAGTGTAACGTTCCAACATTTGTTTCACTCTTCGATTTTATCGGTGTCTGCGTAACTGAGATTTTTGGGTGGGAGGCGGTGAGTCCGAATGCAAATGATTACCTGGTGTCCCGAGGTTGGATCGCCTCTGTCCACGTGCTGATTCTGCGTCATCTTGCGCGGCATAGATAGGCTGCCAGGAACTTAGGCAGCGGTTAAGGTTGGTCAAAGTCGGTCGATTGCATCTCCGGGAGCCGGCAGGACCTGCCTGAGTACATGTAGATAGCTTCGTCTTATTCGCCGTTATTATCTATTTTCGGAATATTATGGTGATTAAAGAATTGTATTAATTTTTGAGTGATTCGTATTGTATACCACGATGATTTTTTTCGCTAGCATGGTATTTTTTTATTAATGTCGATTCAATTTCGGTTAACATTCCTTTAAGTAAAAATTAGTGATCCTAAAAGTTATTTACTTGCTTCATCCAAATAATCCACGTCCTTCATATATGTATGACAGACCTTCAAACGGTTTCAGTCTACGTCGCTCAGAAATTAATTACATTACCATATAATTTGCGTTGATCCGAAAGCGTGCCCCCTGCAAAACGTTCAGTTATACTTGATTCGAGCAAAATTGCAAAAATAAATATTTTATGACAAGATATGCAAAAAATGTATTTATTCATTTTTGACAACAATATTGTGTTATAACAGGAAAATAAGCAAACCTTTATGCTTAATATTAAAACATCTCAAACATAGTTACAAACAATGTTTCGAATATTGTAAAACATTGGTTACAAATGATCCCATTTTGCAGAATCAAGCTTTAGCAAAAGATTTCGTCTTAACAACGGATGCAAGAGCACAATTTCAACAATTTTATGCTGTAGCCATGTACTATCAAATATCAAGCGCCCTTTCCGAGGGATTAGACTTTCGAGTGCGCAATTGTTTGACATTCGAAATAAATCTTTCTTGATTTCTGGGGATGTGTGGAGCGTGATAATTGTGTTTACGTTTTTTTGTTTAATTCAATTCTAGACAAATAATATGCGTTTGCATTTTATTTTCCTTTTTTGTATAGCATTTTTAATGTAGCATAATTAATGCATTAAGCCGTGTAAGGGGACTGTCATCGATTATTATTTTAAAGTGCCTGCGAAATAATTATGGTCTAAAATACTTGCAATCCCACACAAGTGCGAATAGTTTGCGAATGTAGAATCTGGAGGCGTAATGATTATTCCTGTTTATTCCTGATTGTGTAGAGGCACTTTAATTCTTCTCTTATGCAAATGTTTAACACATCTTGACTTCGGTGATGAAACCTTAGCTTCCCTTGGGGGCGCATGTTGGTTCCAATTTTCAAAAATCTTATTAAAACGCATCCATTACTTTTGAGGTATTTTTTTGCTTTATTTTAGTTAAATATGTTAACGCAATAGGTCTTATTTAATGGGGGTTTCCGAAATATCTTATTGCAAAAAAGGATTCCCCATAAACATTAATATTGCTAAAAGTGTTTCATTCGCCGATTGACTGGCCTTTCGCCCATAACACAGTTTTGTAGATTAAAGCTCATTTGGAAGGTTGGCTCAAAACGTAAGCGACACCAGAAGAAATAAAGAGGACATGGTTTTTCACTTATTACAACAGAGTGTAGTATACAGTGCGTTTTATTTAAGTATGGCCATAGGGATTTACATGGTAAACACTTTACCCCACGCTAACTTTTGTTGTCGTACAAATTTGAAACAATTTTTTGTTTTTAACAATAAATCAAACATTTTTCTACAAAATGTACATTATTTGCAGGACATAAGCGTGTTAGAATTCTTCATTTTCGGTTTCAAAGTTGAAATTAATGACACAAATAATTAAGACAAAAGATGTGCCGCAGCGAAGTTATCCACAATTTCACATGCCTTTTATGTATGCAGTTACAATTTCCACTCGTTATTTAATATTATAAACAGACATTTTCTTCAAAAATTCACATTAACAAACTTTCGTGCGATTTTATAACCTTTAGTTGTCAATAAGCATTATAACATTTACGCCAAGTTGATGTTTTGTCTTAATTATTTGTGTTATTAATTTCAACTTTGAAAGCGAAAATGAAGAATTCTAACACGCTTATGTCTTTCAAATAATGTACATTTTGTAGAAAAATGTTTGATTTATTGATAAAAACAAAAGATTGTTTCAAATTTGAACGGCAACAAAAGTTAACGTGGGGTACAATGTTTACCATGTAAATCCCTATGGCCATACTTAAATAAAACGCACGGTATATTCGAGTATATGGTTATAGCGCCCATAAGCATGCAAACTATAATAAATACGGCCATTTTTCATAACTATTATTCCATACAAAATCAATTAACAGTAATTTGAAGTGCATCATACTTATAAGTATGAAATAAGAATGCACCAAATTTATTACTTCCACAATAAACGTGTAAATACATATATGAATAATGTTTTGAGCAAAATACAAGGGCACATCAGAAAATTCAAAATCTTTGAAAGCGATATTTGCAATTACTTACAGCTGTAGCTGCAAATTAACCGGATAGACACAACGTTAAATAATTATACACAAACACAAACTAAACGCGTTGATGTACCTCCACGTCCGAGGACTGTTTACAAGTTTACTAAAACTACCCAATGGCGGGTGTTGTCGTCAGTCGCAACCAGGTCTCATGCTTTAACATGAAATTACATGATTTTATTTTGAAGCCCATGATCTCATTATTTGTGTTCTAAATCATAATTTTCCATTCAAATCGTATAAATATGGTGCAATACTTCCTTATACATAAAGCATAAATAAGTAATATGTTGTGTTGTGTAGTTTCCATAAAAGGGGCGTCAGAACCATATCTTGGGTTAAAATTTATACAAAAGGTCAAACTCTATGTTACAAAATTTAAACCTGTTAGTGGGGTGCTGCTTTGGTTGGTTTTTAGTTGAAAGTGCCACTACTAACTCTTTGCACTTCTGTAACAACGTACATGTGGTTGATTGATTTTGTATTTTAAACTCTTCGACATTGTACTTTGAAACTCTTTGGTGGTGTCAGCTGAAATTACCGGCATCGTGGGAGTACACACGGCCTCTAGGAACCTCCGCGGCGTTAGTGAACACGATTCTTGGTCAGTGTCCGAGTCCTCGCTGAAAAGTTCGTGTAACTTATTTACCCACACTGTCGTATTCGGTGTTGAAAACCTTAGCTCACCTTAGCGGCTCATATTGTTTCCATTTTTCAAAAATCTTATTATCTTATTATGTCATGTAATATCCGTTCCTTTTGAGGTACACTTTTTACTTTATTTTAGTTAAATAGGTTTTATTTAATGTCATTTGTCATATTAATGTTTATTCTTGACAAGGTTTTCCGAAACACCTTATTGCAAGAAAAAGGTTTCGCAATAAACTTTAATATAGCTAAAAGTGTTTCATTCATTTTCCACCCTTTTTCGCTTGTGGTCGAATAATTAGCATTTTATATTTATTTTTATTTTTCTTCTTTCCTTTAATCTGATCTTCCTCACTTTATCTAATACCAGATTAACAACACCTGTATTCTTTAAAACGTTTATTGTGTCACCTTTTAATTTTAGATTTAACATATTTCACAAAATACATATTAAATAAATTTCGTGGCTCTTTTCGTTTTGCAGTTTGGTGTCGTGCGTGTTACGGGGAGGGGGTCTTTGTGAGATTTGTATGTGTTTAGCAATGTAGTTTTAATAAATATATAGAAAGTACATTTTTGAAATTTGTACGAGGGTTAATTAAAAGTTCAATGAATAATTTCACAAAAACGTGCATATATCGAATCTGGCGTGAAGAATAAATTATATGTTACATTAGGCGTAAGGTATTCTTCAACAAATTCACTCGAATCGATTCGGAGAAATAAATAGATTGAACGTATGTTCTCAAAATAATTATAAATAACAACCACTCGACGACATGCATCAACGTTTTTGATGTCGGGCTGGGGCTTCGGAATCAAAATGATGGCCCGAATCAAAATGAGCGGAGCTAGGCTGCGAGGAACTGAGGCAGCGGTTGATATTAGTCTTAGCCGATTGATTGTCACACCGGGGCCGGGCTGGGCCTGCCCTGGTACATGTAGATGGGGTCCATTATACTCTAAATTTTGTAAACAATGGTACACCAATCAGACGTAGTTTTACATAAATCGGAAATCCGGTTTAGACAAAATATAGGAGCAATTGATTCTCCTGACTTACGACGGTATGTCCACACATATTCGTTAGTGGACAATTTTCCTCGGTAACCGGTGTTTCTTAGGAGCGCCGAAATACACGTCTTGTATCTACTACGTACACTGCATTTTCTTCTTAGAAAACTGGTTCATTCGAATCGATTCGGAGAAATAAATCGATTGAACGTATGTTCAATCTTGCAGGGCGGAGGTACGCTGCGAGGAACTAAGGCAACGGTTGATGTTGATCTTAGCCGATTGATTGGACTTTACACTCTGTAAACAATTGTAAAATGAATAGGCGTAACCGTCACGAAACACTTTAGCTTTCGTTTTAAAGGATTTACTCTACGTTCGATGGTTCCACCTGCAGACAATAATATAAGACAACACAATAATTTAACATGTGCAAGTTTGAAGCGAATTCGAACATACATTTACTTACAAGAAATGTATTTACATCTTACTATAATGTAAAGCTTACCATAGACTATTTGCAGTTACTGTTTGATTTCCTCACATAGTTTTTTTTATCACCACAATTTGCCCAACTTTCAGTGGTCTTAAATATATCAGCCTAGTAAGCGGAAATTTCCTCAGACGACACTGGACTTAGGGAACGGACATTTTCTCCAGGGCACTTTCCACAATATTTTCGGACCACCTCTTCAAGGGTATCGTGTTACATCGTGTGTATTGTTTTCACTGCCACATTTAGTTTGAGACCTTCACTGTATGAATACTGATATTTTATGCTAAAACGTATTGCACGTATTGATTTATTTTTAATATTCATATGTAGGAATTCTTGTTACGGAAATCATTCCATTCGATACTGATGGAATGGTCATTTATTTTGTATAATATCAAAAATTTGGAATTATTTAGTTCTTAAATTTTTCGGAATATTATGGTGATATTATGGCATATTGAAAATGCGTCTTGTCAAATATGACAGAAAAATGTAAAATTTACATATATATATATATATATATATATATATATATATATATATATATATATATATATATATATATATATATATATATATTACAGAAATATCAACGACCTACTGAAGATAGAAAGAAAAATAAGAAATCTACAAAACCAAAGAACCTTTCTCACCATTTGCAAGAAAAAGGAGTTACAACCAACGTTCATGAATTTCAATATCAAACACATAAAATTTTATAACGAATCAACAAATAACAAATTTCTATATCATGTAAGTAATTTTAAAAAACACATACTTAACAATTTAATAACCGACAATGTACTCACGACTAACAATTTAAAAAGGAAACGCTCAATATATAAAAGTAAATACTTAAACACAAATAACACACAACATAATACAATGTTAGCCTTCTACGAGACACAGATTCAAAAAATAGAAAACATTTCATTAAGACTAAATATATCCAACAAAATAAAATCACAAAATTATTAAATAATAACATCTCTAATAATAATAATAAAAAAACAATTCTAACATATATAACAATAATTGGGTACACAACATTTCATCTACCAACATACCAGATAACATTAATAACATATTAAGCCTGGGTCCAAAATTTAGTATTGACATTAACACAAATAAAATTCCAACATATAACATTATTGCAAACATCGAATCAGCCATAACGGATAGCCCACAAGAACATAAACTTGATATTAGAACAAAAGTTAGTAATCTACTACATACTTTCAAAAAAAATCACCCAAAACCAAGTAAAACAGAAAATGATTTCAAAAAAATTTATCAAAAAAATCCACAAATCACTATACTTAAACCAGACAAAAGCAATACTACAGTAGTAATGGACACAATAGATTACACAGACAAAATGTTAAATATACTTAAAGATAATAAAACATACAAACTTTTAAAAAAAGATCCTACACCGATATATCAAGAAAAGATTACCGAAATGATTAAAAATTGGAAAACGAATAATATCTACAAAATTGAACATAAAAATTTAAAAATTAACAACTCACAACCACCACAAATTTATGGACAACCCAAACTACATAAACCAAACATACCACTTTCATCCATTCAAAGCCCCACATATAACTTATCAAAATATCTATCCCAAGTCCTAAATAATGTTATCAGAAATAACCCATACTACATTAAAGACTCTTGGGATTTCAAAAAATTTATTGATTAAAAATTAACAACTCACAACCACCACAAATTTATGGACAACCCAAACTACATAAACCAAACATACCACTTAGACCGATTGTTTAATCCATTCAAAGCCCCACATATAACTTATTTAACCGAACTGCGATGGGATCGCCCATATCGGCTACTATAGCTAATTTGGTAATGGAAGACCTTGAAGTATGTGTATTAAATAAACTTAATAAAAACAAGATAAAAATACCGTTTTTTAAGCGATATGTTGATGATTGTTTATTAGCCACCCCAAAAAACAAAGAAAACGCAATCCTACACGAATTTATCAAATACCATAAAAAATTACAGTTCACCATAGAAAAATAAACCAATAAATCAATAAACTTCCTGGATCTTAAAATCATACATAACAACGGGGATATCTATACTGACTGGTATCGAAGCCAACACACTCTGGCAGAAATCTAAATTACCTATCATGTGCCCCCAATTCTTACAAAATAAGCACTGTAAACAACTTAGTAGACAGATGCTATACCTTTTCCAACAAGAGTTCCCTTAACAATAACTTAATTAAAATAAAGGAAATGTTACAACAAAATAATTACCCCGAATGGTTTATAAACATAAACATCAATAAACGATTAAAGAAGCACACATCAATAAACATCCAAAATAACAACACTGAAACAATAAATCAAGAGAATAGTAATATAAAAGAAAAAGACAAATTTATATCAATAAATTATGTTCCGAAGTTGTCTGAAAAAATTCAAAAAACTCTCGCGAATTACAAAATTAACCTGGCGCATAAACAACATACGAATAACAACAAAAAATACTTTTCAAAATTAAAATCAAAAATTCCCCAAAACAAAACCACACACACAATTTACAAAATAAAATGTAATGACTGTAATGGGACATACGTAGGACAGACTGAACAATATTTGCATAAAAGAATGTACTCACATAAATACAGCACAACATCTCGAAACGGAGATGCTACAGCCCTTTCAAACACGCTAAAGAAAACAATCACTCTTTCAACACCGACAATCCAAAAATTTTAGAAATAGAAAGACAATATAACAAAAGAGTCATTAAGGAGATGATCCACATTAAAAAAGATCATAATAATATCAATTACAAAACAGACACACAAAACCTAAGCCTAGTTTATAATAACATTTTAAATTAATAAAAAAAAAAAATTGCAACGAAGCCAAAAACTTCAAAAAATGTCAAAACTTAGTAAATTTAATTATAAATTGCTTGTGTTAATGTGCTGTTATCTTCCTCCAATGTTGTTTTTTGTTTTCGTATCTTAGTTTCAGTTATAAATAACAAGTAGAATTTTGTTTGCATCAATAATAATTTAACATAATATAATACATGGCAAATGTTTATATTCACGTTAGTATAATTATAATATTTGTTTGGGGATCACTTCATAATTTTTTTTTAGAAAACCAAAAAGATTAAGACGTAAATTTAAAAAAAAAAAACAGGTTCACCGGTCGATTTCGCAGTGTAGTTTACATTTACGTGCGAAACACACAATTATTTTATATTTTATATGTAGAATTTTAATTACAACAATGTACGCAATTACTTTATCTAATGTAAATTTTAATGTTTAATGTGTTATGTGTTATATACTGGACATGTGCCAACATTAAGTTGGTACAAATTAATATTTAAAACGTAAGTTAACATACTGTGAAATAATAAGAAATCATTAATGTATTGGATTTTATTTATGTATAATTTGTAGCGAAGATGCCGTGCACCATGACCTTGAGAATGAATTAAATCTAATTCGAAACATAGGCGCAAGAAAAATAAAGCACGTGATGTAACAGTGTTTTTTTTTTCGTTTAAAATATTGACCGAAAAATTCCCAACGCAATTATTAAAAGAAGAAATTTTTTTTACAAATAACCGGTCACCCGCTAATTATATTTTTAAAAAGAAGCGGAATAACAAAAGGAAAATAAATGTGTATGTATATATATATATATATATATATATATATATATATATATATATATATATACATATATATATATATTAAAAATGTATCTTGTCAAATCTGACAGCAAAATGTAAAATTTACACGAAAGATGGTCTAATCTTACACATCAATGGTGTAGTGAACATTAATTAAAACAGGTCCATGAAGACTAACTGGTGGATCGCTAGACAATATTGTTTCTGGGTTATTACCCTTCGTCAGTAGCGATTACCAAGAACCTTAGTTGTTGAAATACCTTTACATATAGTGGCCATCAAAACTTCTTGGCGCGAGCCAATCACTCCTAATGAACCACTGACAACAGAACACTGACAAGACGATACCTTGTCTAACACCTCGCGGCGAGTAAACAAGACGACTGTCAAATGTCCAGTGTCAACATATAAAAGGATTGCTGCAATTAAGTTCAAAAACAATTCAAATTGAAAATGTGTCTTGTCAAATATGACAGAAAAATGTAAAATTTACACGAAAGATGGTCTAATCTTACACCTCAATGGTGTAGTGAACATTAATTAAAACAGGTCCATGAAGACTAACTGGTGGATCGCTAGACAATATTGTTCCTGGGTTATTACCCTTCGTCAGTAGCGATTACCAAGAACCTTAGTTGTTGAAATACCTTTACATATAGTGGCCATCAAAACTTCTTGGCGCGAGCCAATCACTCCTAATGAACCACTGACAACAGAACACAGTCGTTGACAGTCGTCTTGTTTACTCGCCGCGAGGTGTTAGACAAGGTATCGTCTTGTCAGTGTTCTGTTGTCAGTGGTTCATTAGGAGTGATTGGCTCGCGCCAAGAAGTTTTGATGGCCACTATATGTAAAGGTATTTCAACAACTAAGGTTCTTGGTAATCGCTACTGACGAAGGGTAATAACCCAGAAACAATATTGTCTAGCGATCCACCAGTTAGTCTTCATGGACCTGTTTTAATTAATGTTCACTACACCATTGAGGTGTAAGATTAGACCATCTTTCGTGTAAATTTTACATTTTTCTGTCATATTTGACAAGACACATTTTCAATATATATATATATATATATATATATATATATATATATATATATATATATATATATATATATATATTGAAAATGTGTCTTGTCAAATATGACAGAAAAATGTAAAATTTACACGAAAGATGGTCTAATCTTACACCTCAATGGTGTAGTGAACATTAATTAAAACAGGTCCATGAATATATATATATATATATATATATATATATATATATATATATATATATATATATATTGAAAATGTGTCTTGTCAAATATGACAGAAAAATGTAAAATTTACACGAAAGATGGTCTAATCTTACACCTCAATGGTGTAGTGAACATTAATTAAAACAGGTCCATGAAGACTAACTGGTGGATCGCTAGACAATATTGTTTCTGGGTTATTACCCTTCGTCAGTAGCGATTACCAAGAACCTTAGTTGTTGAAATACCTTTACATATAGTGGCCATCAAAACTTCTTGGCGCGAGCCAATCACTCCTAATGAACCACTGACAACAGAACACTGACAAGACGATACCTTGTCTAACACCTCGCGGCGAGTAAACAAGACGACTGTCAACGACTGTGTTCTGTTGTCAGTGGTTCATTAGGAGTGATTGGCTCGCGCCAAGAAGTTTTGATGGCCACTATATGTAAAGGTATTTCAACAACTAAGGTTCTTGGTAATCGCTACTGACGAAGGGTAATAACCCAGGAACAATATTGTCTAGCGATCCACCAGTTAGTCTTCATGGACCTGTTTTAATTAATGTTCACTACACCATTGAGGTGTAAGATTAGACCATCTTTCGTGTAAATTTTACATTTTTCTGTCATATTTGACAAGACACATTTTCAATTTGAATTGTTTTTGAACTTAATTGCAGCAATCCTTTTATATGTTGACACTGGACATTTGACAGTCGTCTTGTTTACTCGCCGCGAGGTGTTAGACAAGGTATCGTCTTGTCAGTGTTCTGTTGTCAGTGGTTCATTAGGAGTGATTGGCTCGCGCCAAGAAGTTTTGATGGCCACTATATGTAAAGGTATTTCAACAACTAAGGTTCTTGGTAATCGCTACTGACGAAGGGTAATAACCCAGAAACAATATTGTCTAGCGATCCACCAGTTAGTCTTCATGGACCTGTTTTAATTAATGTTCACTACACCATTGAGGTGTAAGATTAGACCATCTTTCGTGTAAATTTTACATTTTTTTGTCATATTTGACAAGACACATTTTCAATATATATATATATATATATATATATATATATATATATATATATATAATGGTACTTATCTTGTATCATGAGCAGTCAGTCGTTGAATAAAACACTTTTAGCAATATTAAAGTTTATTGCGACACCATTTTTTGCAATAAGGTGTTTCGGAAACCCTTGTCAAGCAATAAACATTAATATGACAAATGACATTAAATAAAACCTATCGCGGTAACAAGGCCGACTTTCTATTACCCCAGTATTTACTGCAAGAACTAGGGAAAACCTTGTAGATATATATATATATATATATATATATATATATATATATATATATATATATACACGAAAGATGGTCTAATCTTACACCTCAATGGTGTAGTGAACATTAATTAAAACAGGTCCATGAAGACTAACTGGTGGATCGCTAGACAATATTGTTTCTGGGTTATTACCCTTCGTCAGTAGCGATTACCAAGAACCTTAGTTGTTGAAATACCTTTACATGTAGTGGCCATCAAAACTTCTTGGCGCGAGCCAATCACTCCTAACGAACCACTGACAACAGAACACTGACAAGACGATACCTTGTCTAACACCTCGCGGCGAGTAAACAAGACGACTGTCAAATGTCCAGTGTCAACATATAAAAGGATTGCTGCAATTAAGTTCAAAAACAATTCAAATTGAAAATGTGTCTTGTCAAATATGACAGAAAAATGTAAAATTTACACGAAAGATGGTCTAATCTTACACCTCAATGGTGTAGTGAACATTAATTAAAACAGGTCCATGAAGACTAACTGGTGGATCATGGACCTGTTTTAATTAATGTTCACTACACCATTGAGGTGTAAGATTAGACCATCTTTCGTGTAAATTTTACATTTTTCTGTCATATTTGACAAGACACATTTTCAATATATATATATATATATATATATATATATAGAAATTTTATTTCTTTTGATGGGATTTTCGACAATTAAATGACAAAATGTTTGTTAGGACATATTTTACTATTAAAATATAATATGTTTATCAACAACGTTTCGGCCAAAAGTGGCCTTTTTCATAGTCTGTAATTAAATAAAAGTATCATACATATATAAATGGTCAGCATAATACAATTGGTGGTAATAATTTTATTTACATTATTAACTCAATTATATTAAGTGTCCAAAATATTAGTAAAATTGAAATGAAAATATTATTATTGAGTTAATAATGGTTATTATATAATATTCCTAAACTTATTATTTATTACAGTATACATATGCAAAATTTGAACATAATATTGAAAAGAAAATTGTTATATTACTTACTTTTATATTAGTTATGATGTATAATAATTTGGCATATTGTCATAAATTATGCATGTCAATATTTTTTTTTTTGGTGACTAGATAAAATTATTTATATATTTACATTAATAAAATTATTTTCCTTTTATGAGTTACAAATTCCGATAATATATATGTGAAAGATTATCAACATCAGTTTTATTATTTATTGTTTGTGATTCAATTTTGATAAAAATCATTTCAAGAATAAGTCTGGATTTATTGTTTTTTTTCTATTGCGAGTATTGAAGTATTACTAAAATCAAATTTGTGTCCTGTTTCATTTTGATGAGTTTTTAAAGCTGTGTTGTTATTAGAATATTTATGTCCATTAATTCTTTCTTTTAAATATTGTATAGTTTGTCCTATATAACATTTATTACAATTTGAACATGGTATTTTATAGATACAAAGTGTTGTTTTTTGTAAAGGTGGCTTTTGTTTTAAATTTGTGTATATATTATTCTGTAATGTGTATGTATTTTTGTGTGCAATTGCTAAGTTATAAGGTCTAAATATTTTACTTAAATTTTCGGATAGACTTGTGATATATGGAATTTTAATATATTTATTTATTGAATTATGATTCAGGTTATTGTTATATTTGTTTTTGTTATAAAATTTATTAATTCTTTGTTTGAAGATTTTATTTATTAAAAGTATAGGATAGTTGTTTTTTATTAATGTTTCTTTAGCTTTTTTAATTGTTATGTGACGATATTGAGGACTAGTTAAAATTATTGCTCTATCTGCAAGGCTAATGGCTACAGCTTTTTTATGTGTGAGTGGTTGTATTGAATTATAATTAAGGTAACGGCTGGACCACGTTGGTTTAGTGTACCACATTGTTTGAATTTTATTATTTTGTTTTATAAGTGTCATATCTAAAAAATTAATTTGGTTGTTATTTTCGGTTTCATATGTAAATTTAATTTGGTTGTGGTATTTATTAAATTGTTTTGTTATGTATTCTATTTTATTTGGGGGTATAACTGTGATGATATCATCAACATATCGTTTAAAGAATGGTAATTCAAAATCTAATTTTGGTATGATTGTGTCTTCTAAATCTTCAATGACCAGTTGTGATACTATACTCCACAAATAACTATACTTAAACCAGATAAAAGTAATACAACAGTAATTATGGACACAATGAATTACACTGATAAAATGCTAAATTTATTAAGTGATACTAAAACATATAAACTATTAGATAAAGATCCCACTCCAAAATATCAAGAAAAAATTACAAAAATGATTAAAAATTGGAAATCTAAAAACATTTATACAGTCGAACATAATAATATTAAAATTAATAACGCACAACCACCACAAATTTATGGACAACCAAAATTACATAAACCAAATATACCTCTTAGACCAATTGTTTCATCAATCCAAAGCCCTACATATAATTTATCTAAATACCTTTCTCAATGTTTAAAAAATGTTACAGGACAAAATCAATATTATATTAAGGACTCTTGGAATTTTAAAAAATTCATAGATACAATAAATATACCAACAGACCACATACTATTCTCACTTGACATAGAATCAATGTATACAAATATTCCCATAACATTAGCAAAAGAAGTAATACATAAAAAATGGAACGAAATTCAAAATTACACAAACCTACCACTAAATGAATTTATAAACGCAATCGATATTGTCTTTACCTCTACATATTTTCAATTTAAAAATAATTTTTATAAACAAATAGAAGGTTTAGCAATGGGATCTCCCATATCGAGTATAGTATCACAACTGGTCATTGAAGATTTAGAAGACACAATCATACCAAAATTAGATTTTGAATTACCATTCTTTAAACGATATGTTGATGATATCATCACAGTTATACCCCCAAATAAAATAGAATACATAACAAAACAATTTAATAAATACCACAACCAAATTAAATTTACATATGAAACCGAAAATAACAACCAAATTAATTTTTTAGATATGACACTTATAAAACAAAATAATAAAATTCAAACAATGTGGTACACTAAACCAACGTGGTCCAGCCGTTACCTTAATTATAATTCAATACAACCACTCACACATAAAAAAGCTGTAGCCATTAGCCTTGCAGATAGAGCAATAATTTTAACTAGTCCTCAATATCGTCACATAACAATTAAAAAAGCTAAAGAAACATTAATAAAAAACAACTATCCTATACTTTTAATAAATAAAATCTTCAAACAAAGAATTAATAAATTTTATAACAAAAACAAATATAACAATAACCTGAATCATAATTCAATAAATAAATATATTAAAATTCCATATATCACAAGTCTATCCGAAAATTTAAGTAAAATATTTAGACCTTATAACTTAGCAATTGCACACAAAAATACATACACATTACAGAATAATATATACACAAATTTAAAACAAAAGCCACCTTTACAAAAAACAACACATTGTATCTATAAAATACCATGTTCAAATTGTAATAAATGTTATATAGGACAAACTATACAATATTTAAAAGAAAGAATTAATGGACATAAATATTCTAATAACAACACAGCTTTAAAAACTCATCAAAATGAAACAGGACACAAATTTGATTTTAGTAATACTTCAATACTCGCAATAGAAAAAAACAATAAATCCAGACTTATTCTTGAAATGATTTTTATCAAAATTGAATCACAAACAATAAATAATAAAACTGATGTTGATAATCTTTCACATATATATTATCGGAATTTGTAACTCATAAAAGGAAAATAATTTTATTAATGTAAATATATAAATAATTTTATCTAGTCACCAAAAAAAAAATATTGACATGCATAATTTATGACAATATGCCAAATTATTATACATCATAACTAATATAAAAGTAAGTAATATAACAATTTTCTTTTCAATATTATGTTCAAATTTTGCATATGTATACTGTAATAAATAATAAGTTTAGGAATATTATATAATAACCATTATTAACTCAATAATAATATTTTCATTTCAATTTTACTAATATTTTGACACTTAATATAATTGAGTTAATAATGTAAATAAAATTATTACCACCAATTGTATTATGCTGACCATTTATATATGTATGATACTTTTATTTAATTACAGACTATGAAAAAGGCCACTTTTGGCCGAAACGTTGTTGATAAACATATTATATTTTAATAGTAAAATATGTCCTAACAAACATTTTGTCATTTAATTGTCGAAAATCCCATCAAAAGAAATAAAATTTCTAAGAAGAAATACGACAAAAGAAAAAAGAAAAGAAATAAATTATAAATATATATATATATATATATATATATATATATATATATATGTGCTTCTTGGTTCTCGGGTTGTGAACCGCGTTGTAGAAATGTTCCCCGAAGGGTCGCTTCAACGTTTCGGCAGAGTCCCATCTGCCATCTTCAGGAAACTCTTCTAGGTCTCGCTGACTTAGAAGAACTGACGTTCGGAGTTACTCGTTGATCCTTATATTCCGGTTTGTCGTTGGGGTTGACTACGCTCGACTGCTTCTTACTTCGGCTCCTGGTTAATGGACCTTGATGTAGTGGGCGTGTGATGACCTGTGGCGGTTCCTGTTGTAGTTCCTGTGGCGCTGTCCTTTGAACACTGCTTGAACTGTATTCTTGTAATACTGGTCTCCATGTTGCAGGCAATCGTTGGGCATCATCTCGTGTGTTGAGGATTTCTTTCCGTTTCTCTATTTCTATTGCCTCCCGTATTATTCTGCTGGTGAACTGGTCAATGCTAGCTATTGTCTTTGTATTGTCGAAGTCGATTCTGTGTCCTGTGTCTAAGAAATGACTAGCCAATGACGATGACGAATCTCTCTGTTTTACGGCGCGAATGTGCTCTTGTTTACGGACTTCGATGCGCCTATTGGATTGACCGATATATGTCTTCTCGCAGTTTCCACATGGTATTTCGTACACTCCCTGCGTTTCTAATGGAATTTTCGTTTTTGGATTCCTCAGCATCGTTTCGATCTTCCTGTATGGATTGTTTGCAGTGTAGAAAGTGCCATACGGAAACTGGAGAAAGACAAAGCCGAAGTAATCCGACAAGAGGTATCCAGAGTATTACGAAGAGCGAAACCACCAAGAAGAAACATATCTAACGAAGAATACACCGCACTGAGGAAGCTGCGAGACAACAAGAACATTATCGTATTACCAGCGGACAAAGGCAACGCCACAGTGGTGATGAACTCTGCGGATTACAAGAACAAAATGGCCGCCATACTAGAAGATCCTGCATACAAACCCATCGCAACAGATCCAACAACCTACCTGGAGAAGACGACAAAGAAGAAAATTGAAACATCGCCACTGGATGAGGAGACCAAGAAAATAACTATACCAAGGGAAAAATCGTCAAAATGCCCGAAGATATATGGCCTACCGAAGATCCACAAACCCAACATACCGCTACGTCCAATAGTGAGCTCAATGGGATCACCAATCCAATCTTTGGCAAGATTTCTAGCAAAACAGCTACAACCTTACGCCGAACAAGCAGCATCATACGTCAAGAACGCAGACCATTTCATCGAAATGCTGAAGAACCTTACTGTGGAACCCGAGGACTTGTTGGTAAGTTTTGATGTAGTATCACTGTTTACACAAGTCCCGGTAGACGACACCATGGAGATATTGGAACGGAAATACCAGCCGCCGGATCACATCATGGAACTAGTGAAGCATTGCGTCAAGAATACGTATTTCATTTTTGAAAACCAACGCTACAGACAAACCAGTGGAGCACCCATGGGATCACCACTATCACCTGTGATAGCCAACCTATTCATGGAGGAACTAGAGACTACAGCAATAGAGACGGCCGAGTTAAAACCAAAGGTGTGGCTGAGATACGTGGATGATACTTTCGTTGTATGGACACATGGAAGAGAAGAACTCGACAGGTTTCTGGAGCACCTCAACAAGCAACACCCAGCTATAAACTTCACCATGGAAGTGGAAGTAGACAATCAGCTACCGTTCCTGGACGTACTGGTAATGAAAAGAGACGACAAGAGTCTCGGCCATACAGTATACAGGAAGAAGATGCACACCAACAGGTACCTAAACGCTCAGTCACACCACCACCCGGCACAACTGCACTCGGTAGCGAGAACATTAATAACCAGATCAGAAAGGATAGCCGATGGTAGAAGCAAGAACAAAGAAATGGACAACATACACAAAGCACTGGCGCACAACGGATTTTCAAAACGGGAAATTCTCAGAGCATCCAGACCCCGCAGACGAACCCAGGAAGAAGAAAAAGAAGAAGAAAAACCAGCAGCCATAGCTTTTCTACCGTATGTCAGAGGGACCACGGACAAGATAAGCAGGATCCTTAGTACACAGAACATCGATACAACTTTCAGACCATACAGGAAGATCGAAACGATGCTGAGGAATCCAAAAACGAAAATTCCATTAGAAACGCAGGGAGTGTACGAAATACCATGTGGAAACTGCGAGAAGACATACATCGGTCAATCCAATAGGCGCATCGAAGTCCGTAAACAAGAGCACATTCGCGCCGTAAAACAGAGAGATTCGTCATCGTCATTGGCTAGTCATTTCTTAGACACAGGACACAGAATCAACTTCGACAATACAAGGACAATAGCTAGCATTGACCAGTTCACCAGCAGAATAATACGGGAGGCAATAGAAATAGAGAAACGGAAAGAAATCCTCAACACACGAGAATATGCCCAACGATTGCCTGCAACATGGAGACCAGTATTACAACAATACAGTTCAAGCAGTGTTCAAAGGACAGCGCCACAGGAACCACAACAGGAACCGCCACAGGTCATCACACGCCCACTACATCAAGGTCCATTAACCAGGAGCCGAAGTAAGAAGCAGTCGAGCGTAGTCAACCCCAACGACAAACCGGAATATAAGGATCAACGAGTAACTCAGAACGTCAGTTCTTCTAAGTCAGCGAGACCTAGAAGAGTTTCCTGAAGATGGCAGATGGGACTCTGCCGAAACGTCGAAGCGACCCTTCGGGGAACATTTCTACAACGCGGTTCACAATCCGAGAACCAAGAAGCACAGATTTCAGCCGCGAGAACTTACGCACCAACATATATATATATATATATATATATATATATATATATATATATATATATATATATATATTAAAACAGGTCCATGAAGACTAAGTGGTGGATCGCTAGACAATATTGTTTCTGGGTTATTACCCTTCGTCAGTAGCGATTACCAAGAACCTTAGTTGTTGAAATACCTTTACATGTAGTGGCCATCAAAACTTCTTGGCGCGAGCCAATCACTCCTAACAAACCACCGACAACAGAACACTGACGAGACGATACCTTGTCTAACCCCTTGCGGAGACTAAACAAGAGACGACTGTCAAATATCCAGTGTCAACATATAAAAGGATTGCTGCAATTAAGTTCAAAAACATTCAAATTAAAAATGTATCTTGTCAAATCTGACAGCAAAATGTAAAATTTACACGAAAGATACAACTAAGGTTCTTGGTAATCGCTACTGACGAAGGGCAATAACCCAGAAACAATATTGTCTAGCGATCCACCAGTTAGTCTTCATGGACCTGTTTTAATTAATGTTCACTACACCATTGAGGTGTAAGATTAGACCATATTTCGTGTAAATTTTACATTTTGCTGTCAGATTTGACAAGATACATTTTTAATTTGAATTGTTTTTGAACTTAATTGCAGCAATTCTTTTATATGTTGACACTGGACGTTTGACAGTCGTCTCTCGTTTAGTCTCCGCAAGGTGTTAGACAAGGTATCGTCTCGTCAGTCTTCTGTTGTCAGTGGTTCGTTAGGAGTGATTGGCTCTCGCAAAGAAGTTTTGATGGCCACTACATGTAAAGGTATTTCAACAACTAAGGTTCTTGGTAATCGCTACTGACGAAGGGTAATAACCCAGAAACAATATTGTCTAGCGATCCACCAGTTAGTCTTCATGGACCTGTTTAATTAATGTTCACTACACCATTGAGGTGTAAGATTAGACCATATATATATATATATATATATATATATATATATATATATATATATATATATATATATATATTGTAATGTTATTTTATAACGATTACTATGTGTTCTAATTTGAATTTTAATGTTTTTAATTGATTGTGTTTTAATTTAAAGATTCAATATTATTTTGGACTCTTATCTATCTCTCAGGGCGTAATGTGGGTATAAGTAGGTAAACGTATCTCAAAAAGATCAACTTTCAACAGGAACAATATTTATTAATTGGTATAAAAGAAAACGTTTTAACATAAATAATAACAACTGGTATGCAACCTTAATAACGCGTAAGGAATGTGTGATGCGTGACGTTATCGAAGGGAGAAATGATAGTGCTTAATACGCACGAAAGGGCGGCCTTCGATGCAGTCTTGGTGTCTTTCGAGGATAATTCTTAATTATGGGATATGTGCTGTGGTTTATTCGTGTAAGTATGATTATAATTAATTAGTGTAGGGGTGGGTAAAGTGTGTAACTTATATAATGTAAGACTAACCTGTTTAACCGGTTCTAATTACAGGTAAACAAATCTGGGCCAAGCGCGAAATTCAAAATGGCGGTTCTGGCGTGGGTTTTTCTTCGGATTTTTAATGTTTTCGGGATGGAATAGACTGCGGGAAACTGGATCCGGATGTTCCTCGACGTCTCTGGTACAGGATAACAGGAGCGGCGGGTTCCAAATTGGGAAATTTCCGGCGGGATTTTATAATCGATAACGTTCGGATTTTTATCGTTCGGAGGTACGCTTATATGTTTTAATTCAATGATAAATGGTTTTCTTTTAAATAATTACTGTTTTTCCGTAGCAATAACGAATAATACCTGGACACATTTTCACGGTTATCGTTTCGTAATGGCGTTCTAAGCGTACTCTCTAGTCAGTTGTTTTTATAATTGCATCGCCGGATCGGTCATAGCAATCTACCGATACCTATCGCGTTTACATACGCGGCGTGTGTTCGTCCATGGCAAACTATATTTCGGATCACTTCGGTGCGTTGCCCGTCACGGCAAGCTAAATACGCTGTATGTTTACTTCAATTTCGTTTTGGCAACGGTAACTCGGTATATAAATTATAATCTAACTTAATTCTAAATATTTATTTACAATAGTAATAATACAATTTTCTACACCCAATCAATATAGTTACCTGTCTATATTGATCCTCTCGTCTCTTTTACGTTAATAAATGTATAAAAAGGTATTTAGGTGTTGTTTATATATCACTGACAAAATGTGAGTGATCTATGAGTCAATTTATTTATTTAATTATTTATAAATGGTATCATTTTATAACATCACATTTATGCTTCCCTTCCGATTAAAAAAAAATTCTACAACTTGTTTGAAAGATTTTTTTTTTTTTGTATAATATTAAAATATTCAGTATCCATTCGCTATTTTTTTTCTTTTTTTTTTTTTTTAATCAAAATATTTATATATAAACTGGATATGAAATTTTCCTTTAATAGTTTTATTATCGGGATCTATCAATTCATACGTAGCATTTCCGAATTTTCGTGTTATAATATAAGGTCCGGAATAAGATTTTAGTAATTTAGCAGCTTTCTTGTGTCTTTTATCCGTAACTCGCAACGTTTTCACTATCACTTGGTCTCCTAAGTTGAATTCTACATTAGATTTGTATAATTTAGGTTTCTTTGCTTTTTGTACTTTTAGGTTCTTTTTCTGTATACGAAGGATCTTCTCCGTTAAATGGTTATCTCCTAAATCTCGCCATGGTCTATCGGGAGGTTGACCTGTCATTAGAAATACTGGAGCTAGTTGATGCGTAGTGTTTGGACTATGGTTTAAGATATGTTCGATTTTGGCTATTCTTGTTGCCCAGATATTGTGGTTATCACTCAGGAGTATACGTAAGTATTTTATTATTTCTTTGATCATTCTCTCACTAGGGTTAGCTTGAGGGTGTCTAATGCTAGTATAATAAGTTTTAATATTGTAATTTTGAAGGTGTCCTTGGTATCTCTGATTTGTAAAATATGTTGCATTGTCTGAGAGTATAATGTTTGGGTATCCAAATATGTTGAAATAATTTTCCAACTTTTGAAGTGTTGTATCCGTATCACAATGTTTCGTTGCCGTTAGATGAACGTATTTTGTAAAGATGTCATAGATGACGAATATATGTTTAAAACCTTTCGAAGTTCTGGGTAAATTAGTCAGATAGTCTATAGCGATTATATCCAATTTTCCCTTTGAGTGTATATGTCCCATGATTTGATAATTTTTAAAATTTTTCTCTTTGCTTATTTGACATTCGTGACATCTGCGAATTACGTCTTTAGTTAACGTATAGTCGTTTTTGCAATAAAATGCTTCTCTAAAAATGAGCCATACTTTTCTAGTGCCTATATGTCCGAATTTTTCATGTATCCAAATGATAATTTTGACTGCATGTCTTACTGCGGTTACATATACCTTTTGTTTTCCTATGACTTTCATTAACATGTTATCTTCTAAGATGTATGTTTTGTATTTTTCCCCAATTTGTAATTTTTGTTTAATTTTGATCAGGTCCTCGGCTGCCTGTTGAGCTAATTTTAGTTGTTGTATTGAGCAAATTCCTTGTTTAAATAATTGGATATTTGATATTAAAATGTCTGTTTGTGCTTTGAATTCACTCTTTCGACTAAGTATATCGGCTACTATCATCTGTTTCCCTGGTTTATATTGTATTGTATAATTATATTCGTTTAAAAGTAAACTCCATCTATGAATTCGGCTATTATGGATACTCTGGGTATTTAAGGCTGTCAATGCTATATGGTCGGTTTCAATTTTAAATGGTCGTCCTAATAAATAATACCTGAGTTTGTTAACACTGTAGATTATACTGAGCATTTCCTTTTCAGAAACGGAATATCGGAGTTCACAATCCTTTAAAGTTCTCGATATGAAGTGGATAGGAACTTCTATATTTGCTTGGAATTGAACTAGTTCAGCAGCTATGGCGAAGTGAGATGCATCGGTGCGGAGTATAAATTCTTGTTGAAAGTTCGGGTGATATAGCTCTAATGTATTTACAAAGGCGTTTTTCATGTCATGGAAAGCGTTTTCTTGATCTAATGTCCACGACCATTTTGTATTTTTCTTAATTAGTTTAAGTAGCGGTACTGATTTCGATGCGTAATTAGGTATGAATCGGTGGTAATAGTTTAAGATACCTAGAAATGACCGTACGTCCTTAACATTTCTTGGTGTAGGATAGTTTTTAACTTCTCCAAGTCGTTCAGGATTTAATGTGATGTTATTATGATTTATAATGAAACCTAGATAATTTACCGTAGTTTGTACAAATTGACATTTACTTAAGTTTATTTTCATACCATTTATTGTTAATGTGTTAATTATAGTACTTAGGTGTATAATATGTTCTGTTATATTTTTGGAAAATATGATAATATCGTCAAAATAGTGGCTACAGAATTGCTCATAAGGGTTTAAAATCATGTTTAAGACTCGAATGAGAGCACTTGGGCTAGATATAAGTCCAAACGGTGTTACTCTAAATTGGTAAACATTTCCATTTATATTAAATGCACAATACTTCCTAGACTCTGGGTGTAAATTAATTAACCAAAAGGCATGTTTCAGATCGAGCTTTGTAAAGAATTTGCAATCATAATATTTCGTTAGTAAAACATTAACGTTTAAAGGCTGTTCGTATCCGGGTTTTACTCTTTTATTTAATATTCGGGCATCTAAGCAGATTCGAAGACTTGAGTCGGTTTTATGGATAATAACGATAGGGCTAATAAAATATGAGTTAGATCGTTCTATTATTCTTTGTTCTATGAGTTTATTTATTTCTATGTTAACCTGTTCTTGATACTTTTGTGGGATGGGATAGCTTTTACAGTTTAACGGGTGGTCGTTATCTATTTCAATTCGGTGTTCATAACCTTTAGCAAACGATACACTTTGATCATATAATTGTGTATGGTTCAGCAGAATTTCCTTTATTTTCAATTTATTCTTCTCTTCAGTCTTCATTCCTTCTATTATTTCATCTATATTTATATTATTATTATAATTATTTATTTTATTTATATAAGTATATTCTCCTTCTTCTTCATCATAATCGCCTTCTACTGAATTCTCGTATCCATCTTTCCCTTCTGCTGTATATGTATTTATTTTATAGTATATATGATTAATTTTATTGTTTGGTGTATCTGTATTTAATTTAATTATGTTATTTTGTATCATTAGAATGTTTGTTTCAAGGTTTACAACCATATTATATTTCCTTAAATTGTCTATCCCCAATATGCAGGCGTAACTCATTTTTTCAAAGATGTAAAATTCCATGATATAATTAATAGTATTAAATTTCGTTTCAATGATTAATTTTTGATTTATTGTGCCCAATTTCTTTTTATTAGTTGCTATTATATCTACTTTTTTAATATTCATTAGATGCCTTTCGTAATTTTCGATCTGTTCCACTATAGATCTTTTTATTAATGATATTTCTGCGGCAGTATCTACAATTGCTGAGATTGTTATATTGTATAAGGTTAGCTCGACCATTGGTATTTGATTTGAACATTCTTTAGTATTGGTTTCTTCGGTTATGGTTATAAAATTGTGGGGGTTGTCGTAGAATGGTTTATTTTGTCCAATTCGAGTATAGTGTCCTATATGGGTTGTCGGTCGTAATTTTATTGGTGGGATTGTTCGGTCAGCTGTCCCATCGGCGTTTTTTTTTCGCCTGAGACTTCCTTCTCAGTGTGGATTTCATCATGATTTAATTGCGGTCTTTCCTTTTCTTCATTTGTATAATTGGTGTCCGGATTATATGCCTCTTGTCTTGCGTAATAATGGTTTACATTACGTGGTCCGGGGTTATAATTCCCTCTGTTGTTACCTTGATAGCCTCCTCGGTAATTATTGTACGAGTTATTGTATTGTGTATTATTATTTTGGTTGTTATTTCGATAATTGTGACCATTATTGTTATTATTGTAGTTTCCGTTTCGGTTCTGATAATTACCCCTGTAATTATTCGTTTGGTTTCCCCGGTAATTGTTTGATGTGTTATAATTTTGATTGCGATTGTTATTCGACTGATAATTGTATGTTTGTTGGTTTGCTTGTTGATTCGAATGTTGATTATTTGATGTATAATTGTTATTTGATTGATAGTTTTGATATGCTTGTGTAATTCTATATGTCTTTTGTGTGTCTGCGTAATCGTCAAGTCTTCTCAATAGTTCCATCAGGTTCGCCATACTCGTAACATCTCTACTTAAGATCGCTTGTCCATCCGTAATAAGGAAGTGGTTTGCTAAATATTTCGCAATGTCTAATTCCGTAAGTTGCGGAATGTACTTGCATCGGTTGAACAGATCGCATGCATAATTTTCACGACTGGCAAGCCCTTCCTTAAATCTTCCAGTCAGGAGCATAATTTTAAGTCGGTTCTGCTTCTCCTCGTTCCAGTATTGGTTCTTAAAAGCTACCTCGAACTCTTGAATCGTGGTGCAACTATCCGAAACCATCTCGAACCATTCGAGAGCTCTATCTTCGAGAGATAAACGTATAATTTGCATAGTTTGTACATTATCGGTAAGGTCTTTAGTTACTTGTAATATATATTTCAAGTACGTCATAGGGTGTATTCTATCTCGGTTTCCTCGGAATTTAATGTTAGGGTTACGGCAAAAGGCTTTAAGTGGATCATATTTTTGACTACCTTCTCTGATAATTTGGGTTCCCTTTTCTTTGATATTTTTCAATTCCTCCCAAATATTCGAGTTCCAGGTAATGTTCTGGCCCTGCATCTGTCCTATTTTATTTGTATTGTTAGTAACTCTATTATCGATTTCTCTGACTTCGATCGTAGTTCGATCTTGTGTAAATTTATATTCCTGCATATTTACTGTCATACCTTCAAATTTATCATTCACCTCACTTTGATTATGGTGAATTTGGGTAACGATTTCTTCTTGTATCTTGTTTATTTTTTCCTTAGTCGTTTCCAGTTCAGTTCGGACCGTGATTTGCATATCTTCATTTTTCCTATCTAATCGATTCTCTAGTTGCTGTATATGAGCTTGGAAGTTTTCTTGTAAATTTATAATAGTTTGGTTTATTTCGGCTCGGTGGTTATTTAATAAATCCTTTGTTTCTTGGATTGTAGTTTGAGTTTGTTGTTCCATTTTATTGTTTATTGTTGTTATTAACTCGTCCTTGTCCTTTTTTCTATTTTCTTCCCTTATTTCTTTATCTTTTTGTCTATTTACTTCAGTTAGTTCGTTCATATTTGTTATCATGGCCATTAATTTATCCCATGGTGCTGTTTCTATAATTGGAGGTTGTATTTGTTGGGTCTCTTCGACGGTTTCACTCCCGTCTCCCCTGTTGTCAGACGATTTTGATCGTGTGTTCGGCATACTGATAACCCTTTTTAAATGTTTACGTTTACCTATTTTTTTTTTTTTATACTAGTATAACGGTACTCTAATTCGAAATCGAGCAATCGAGCCCCACGTTGGGCGCCAATTTGTAATGTTATTTTATAACGATTACTATGTGTTCTAATTTGAATTTTAATGTTTTTAATTGATTGTGTTTTAATTTAAAGATTCAATATTATTTTGGGACTCTTATCTATCTCTCAGGGCGTAATGTGGGTATAAGTAGGTAAACGTATCTCAAAAAGATCAACTTTCAACAGGAACAATATTTATTAATTGGTATAAAAGAAAACGTTTTAACATAAATAATAACAACTGGTATGCAACCTTAATAACGCGTAAGGAATGTGTGATGCGTGACGTTATCGAAGGGAGAAATGATAGTGCTTAATACGCACGAAAGGGCGGCCTTCGATGCAGTCTTGGTGTCTTTCGAGGATAATTCTTAATTATGGGATATGTGCTGTGGTTTATTCGTGTAAGTATGATTATAATTAATTAGTGTAGGGGTGGGTAAAGTGTGTAACTTATATAATGTAAGACTAACCTGTTTAACCGGTTCTAATTACAGGTAAACAAATCTGGGCCAAGCGCGAAATTCAAAATGGCGGTTCTGGCGTGGGTTTTTCTTCGGATTTTTAATGTTTTCGGGATGGAATAGATGGAATAGACTGCGGGAAACTGGATCCGGATGTTCCTCGACGTCTCTGGTACAGGATAACAGGAGCGGCGGGTTCCAAATTGGGAAATTTCCGGCGGGATTTTATAATCGATAACGTTCGGATTTTTATCGTTCGGAGGTACGCTTATATGTTTTAATTCAATGATAAATGGTTTTCTTTTAAATAATTACTGTTTTTCCGTAGCAATAACGAATAATACCTGGACACATTTTCACGGTTATCGTTTCGTAATGGCGTTCTAAGCGTACTCTCTAGTCAGTTGTTTTTATAATTGCATCGCCGGATCGGTCATAGCAATCTACCGATACCTATCGCGTTTACATACGCGGCGTGTGTTCGTCCATGGCAAACTATATTTCGGATCACTTCGGTGCGTTGCCCGTCACGGCAAGCTAAATACGCTGTATGTTTACTTCAATTTCGTTTTGGCAACGGTAACTCGGTATATAAATTATAATCTAACTTAATTCTAAATATTTATTTACAATAGTAATAATACAATTTTCTACACCCAATCAATATAGTTACCTGTCTATATTGATCCTCTCGTCTCTTTTACGTTAATAAATGTATAAAAAGGTATTTAGGTGTTGTTTATATATCACTGACAAAATGTGGGTGATCTATGAGTCAATTTATTTATTTAATTATTTATAAATGGTATCATTTTATAACATCACAATATATATAGTATGATTGATTTTGGCAGTATTGCCAATTGTGGGTATAATTGGTTTTTTAAAACACTGTATTTCTTATGTTGTTATATTTAACGTTTCGGTACTGCTGTTACCTTCATCAGAAGTAATATAAGATTTTAATATCGTTTTGAGGCAATGTATTATCTTGGATGTTTAAAAAATTCAAACGTAATTTACATGCGTCATATTTGTTTACATTTACATGTAGCGCCTTTGATTTCGTCGTATTGTAGCATACTTGGATGTTTGAAGATGCATTCGCAATATTGAAAATGTGTTGTTTTAAGGGATGGCCATGCCAATTACATACGGATACATTGCGTCAAAACGTTACATAGACATAATTTTGTTCATATAACGTATCCTTAAATCGAAAATAGTATTAATATGAACCAAAATTGGTGGTGAATTAATTAATGCAAAAAATTTTTAGTCAGTGAAATCAGCGAGGTTAGCGTGTTATTTGTTTTCAATTAAATGATTTGGTAATATATTTGTGATAGGTTCTTTATATCAATTTTGTCATTGATTGCCTTGGGTTCTTTGATTATTTGTATCATTTCGTGCAAAAGTCTTTGGTGGTATTTGATTTCTTTTTTCAGGATTGTTATATTATCGAAATTGAATTTGTGTCCCATTTGTTGTGTATGCTTTTTTAAAGCTGTTAAGTTGCTGGCATATTTGTGTCCTTTTACTCTTTCCTCGATTAATTGCATGGTTTGCCCTATGTAACAGCTGTCGCAGTTTTTACATGGTATTCTGTAAATACAATTAGATTGCTTGTTTAGTGGTAGGGTGTCTTTTAATTTTGTATATATTCCTCTACTGATTATGTTTGTGTTTTCGTATGCTACAGTGAAGTTATACGGTTTTAATATGTTGTTGATAGATTCTGCCAGTCTTTTAACGTAAGGAATTTTTATGTAATTAGCTTTATTATGTGTTATGTTGTTAGTTGTTTTTATGTTATTGTTATAATGTTTGTGGATTCTGTTTTTAAAAATTTTATTGATGAATTTAGTTGGGTAATTGTTATTAGATAGAGCCTGTTTAGCTTTATTTATTGTGTCAGTTCTGTATTGTGTGCTCGTTAATTTTATGGCTCTATCTGCTATTGCAGCTACTAGGTTTCTTTTGTGTTGCTCAGGTTGTGATGATGAATAATTTGTGTATTTTCCTGTCCACGTGGGTTTGGTATACCATTTTGTGTAAATTTTGGGATGGTTATTAATTAATGTTAGGTCCAGGAAATTGATTTGATTTTGTGTTTCGGTTTCAATTGTAAAAATTATTTTATTGTGGTATTGATTGAATTGCTCAAGTATGTATTGGGTTTTATCAGGGGGCACAGCAGTGAGACAGTCATCTACATATCTTTTGAAGAATGGTGGTGTAAAGTTAAGTTTAGGTATTATTGTGTTTTCCAAGTCCTCTAATACTAATTGTGCTGTTACTGCAGATATTGGCGCTCCCATAGCTAATCCCTCTATTTGCTCATAAAATTTGCCTTTGTATTGGAAATATGTGCCTTTTATTGTTAAGTCTATGGCGTGTAGGAATTCATTGACTGGTAAGGAAGTATGCTCTTTTATATTATTCCATTTTTTTTGAACAATTTCTTTGATTGTTTGAACGGGTATGTTGGTGTACATTGATGTGACATCTAAAGAAATGAGTATGTAGTTATGTGGTAGTTGTGTTGAGTCGATGAATTCTTTCATATGCCAGGAGTCTTTTATATGGTATTCTGTTTGGTATAAAATGTTTTTTAAAATGTTTGCTAAGTACTTGGATAGTTTATTAGTTGGGGATTGTATTGTAGAAATTATTGGTCTAAGTGGTCTGTTGGTTTTATGTATTTTAGGTTGTGCGTATAATAGTGGTGGTTGGGCGTTGTTTATTCTGAGCATTTTACTTATTTCCGTTGTAATGTATTTTTTTAGTTTCCCATTTCTTTACTAAGTTGTTGTTTGATAATTGGATAGCTTTAGTGGGATCTTTGTGGAGCAATTTATATGTGTTATTGTCACTTAATAATTGTTCCATTTTTTCTTCGTACTCGGTTGTGTTTATTACTAATGTCTTATTACCTTTATCTGGTTTCAGTACTGCGATTTGTGGGTTGTTTTTAATAAATCTTTTAGCTTTTTTAATGTTGTTTTCCAATTGTTGTTGGGATTTAGTATCATTCTTTATGTTGTTGTTTATTGTGCTGTTAGATCTTTTGAAATTATATATTGTGTTGGTTATTTTTGTTCTGATATCCATTTGATGGTTGGTTGGAATATTGTGTATTGCTGTTTCTATATTGGCTATTATATCGTGCACAGGTATTGTTGTTTTATTGTTGTAATTTGTGGCAAATGTTGGTCCTAGTTGTAGAATTTCTATTACATTATTAGGTATGTTAGTGTCAGATACATTTTGCACAAATGATTGTTTGGCAATTATTCTATCATTACTTTTGTATGATTTATTTTGTTGTTGTTCAGCTTTTAGATATTTAATTTTATTGATTTGTTTGTGTTTAAGTGTAATAAAATGTTTGTTCAATTGTTTATTTTGTTGTGAGTAATATGCCTGAAGAGTTGCTACATCTCGTCTGTTTTCATCAAATAATGCAACTGTCATTTGTTGTTTTATTTTTGTGAGATTTATTAAAGATATTGTGTTGTCAGTTAATATTAAGTTGAGTATTTTCGATTTAAAGGTACTTACATGTTTACAGAACTTAGTTTCTAAATTATGGTTCAAAAAGGTGAAGCGTTCGAAGTTCATCTTCATGAATGATAGAATAATTGCCAAACAATCATTTGTGCAAAATGTATCTGACACTAACATACCTAATAATGTAATAGAAATTCTACAACTAGGACCAACATTTGCCACAAATTACAACAATAAAACAACAATAGCTGTGCACGATATAATAGCCAATATAGAAACAGCAATACACAATATTCCAACCAACCATCAAATGGATATCAGAACAAAAATAACCAACACAATATATAATTTCAAAAGATCTAGCAGCACAATAAACAACAGCATAAAGAATGATACTAAATCCCAACAACAATTGGAAAACAACATTAAAAAAGCTAAAAGATTTATTAAAAACAACCCACAAATCACAGTACTGAAACCAGATAAAGGTAATAAGACATTAGTAATAAACACAACCGAGTACGAAGAAAAAATGGAACAATTATTAAGTGACAACAACACATATAAATTGCTCCACAAAGATCCCACTAAAGCTATCCAATTATCAAACAACAACTTAGTAAAGAAATGGGAAACTAAAAAATACATTACAACGGAAATAAGTAAAATGCTCAGAATAAACAACGCCCAACCACCACTATTATACGCACAACCTAAAATACATAAAACCAACAGACCACTTAGACCAATAATTTCTACAATTCAATCCCGAACTAATAAACTATCCAAGTACTTAGCAAACATTTTAAAAAACATTTTATACCAAACAGAATACCATATAAAAGACTCCTGGCATATGAAAGAATTCATCGACTCAACACAACTACCACATAACTACATACTCATTTCTTTAGATGTCACATCAATGTACACCAACATACCCGTTCAAACAATCAAAGAAATTGTTCAAAAAAAATGGAATAATATAAAAGAGCATACTTCCTTACCACTCAATGAATTCCTACACGCCATAGACTTAACAATAAAAGGCACATATTTCCAATACAAAGGCAAATTTTATGAGCAAATAGAGGGATTAGCTATGGGAGCGCCAATATCTGCAGTAACAGCACAATTAGTATTAGAGGACCTGGAAAACACAATAATACCTAAACTTAACTTTACACCACCATTCTTCAAAAGATATGTAGATGACTGTCTCACTGCTGTGCCCCCTGATAAAGCCCAATACATACTTGAGCAATTCAATCAATACCACAATAAAATAATTTTTACAATTGAAACCGAAACACAAAATCAAATCAATTTCCTGGACCTAACATTAATTAATAACCATCCCAAAATTTACACAAAATGGTATACCAAACCCACGTGGACAGGAAGATACACAAATTATTCATCATCACAACCTGAGCAACACAAAAGAAACCTAGTAGCTGCAATAGCAGATAGAGCCATAAAATTAACGAGCACACAATACAGAACTGACACAATAAATAAAGCTAAACAGGCTCTATCTAATAACAATTACCCAACTAAATTCATCAATAAAATTTTTAAAAACAGAATCCACAAACATTATAACAATAACATAAAAACAACTAACAACATAACACATAATAAAGCTAATTACATAAAAATTCCTTACGTTAAAAGACTGGCAGAATCTATCAACAACATATTAAAACCGTATAACTTCACTGTAGCATACGAAAACACAAACATAATCAGTAGAGGAATATATACAAAATTAAAAGACACCCTACCACTAAACAAGCAATCTAATTGTATTTACAGAATACCATGTAAAAACTGCGACAGCTGTTACATAGGGCAAACCATGCAATTAATCGAGGAAAGAGTAAAAGGACACAAATATGCCAGCAACTTAACAGCTTTAAAAAAGCATACACAACAAATGGGACACAAATTCAATTTCGATAATATAACAATCCTGAAAAAAGAAATCAAATACCACCAAAGACTTTTGCACGAAATGATACAAATAATCAAAGAACCCAAGGCAATCAATGACAAAATTGATATAAAGAACCTATCACAAATATATTACCAAATCATTTAATTGAAAACAAATAACACGCTAACCTCGCTGATTTCACTGACTAAAAATTTTTTGCATTAATTAATTCACCACCAATTTTGGTTCATATTAATACTATTTTCGATTTAAGGATACGTTATATGAACAAAATTATGTCTATGTAACGTTTTGACGCAATGTATCCGTATGTAATTGGCATGGCCATCCCTTAAAACAACACATTTTCAATATTGCGAATGCATCTTCAAACATCCAAGTATGCTACAATACGACGAAATCAAAGGCGCTACATGTAAATGTAAACAAATATGACGCATGTAAATTACGTTTGAATTTTTTAAACATCCAAGATAATACATTGCCTCAAAACGATATTAAAATCTTATATTACTTCTGATGAAGGTAACAGCAGTACCGAAACGTTAAATATAACAACATAAGAAATACAGTGTTTTAAAAAACCAATTATACCCACAATTGGCAACACTGCCAAAATCAATCATACTTCAACAAAAATTGGTAGAAAGTTCAACGAACTCAACGCATTGAATATATATATATATATATATATATATATATATATATATATAATTGTACAAATTCTCGACTGTAAATCACTTATATATATATATATATATATATATATATATATATATAAAATGGTACTTATCTTGTATCATGAGCAGTCAGTCGTTGAATAAAACACTTTTAGCAATATTAAAGTTTATTGCGACACCTTTTTTTGCAATAAGGTGTTTCGGAAACCCTTGTCAAGCAATAAACATTAATATGACAAATGACATTAAATAAAACCTATCGCGGTAACAAGGCCGACTTTTTATTACCCCAGTATTTACTGCAAGAACTAGGGAAAACCTTGTAAAAACCTAGTTAGGGTATTCGACCAACATTTAATTCACCACAATACAATTTAAATCACAACGATAAAAAAATATATATGATAAGATAAAAATAAATTAACCCGCAATTGTAATAATAATGATCAAAAAATTGTATTGTAATGAATGAAATATTGGACACTTGGAATTTTGTGACAATATTAATTCAATATTAATAAATCAAAATTAATATTAAAGCCACAAAACTCCCATTGTGAAAAGGCTAGCTAAGAGAACTAATAATAAAAATCTACTAGAATGACCAATGTTCTAAAACTGACACTCTCAATTTAAGTAAAATTTATAATAATTTATTACTGTGAGCCTGCACCTTTCTAGATTGATTTTTTTCTTTTTCTTTTATTTGTTAATTTAATTTTAGTTTTATTTTGACCAATGTTGAAACTAACTTTTTCACATAGCTTTAGTTTGAACATTGATCAAATTAGTAATTAATATTTAAGAGATGTGACCTTTAATGAACTCATTGTAGAGCTGATCTTTAAGGTTGATGTGTGGTTCTATTTTGGTGCATGCTGGTGTTTACTTTTGCATAGTCATTTTTTATGGCATTGGCATGTATTAACATGGAATTTATACGTTATCCTTTTAGAGCGGCCCTGCGTTTGAGTCGATTATTGGCACATTAATTTAAGTTTTGATTTGTATATTTTTTTAAGAGGTCTGACCAATGTTGAATTCATTTTAATCATTTTTAGAAATTTGCTTTGTTTTAATGTTAATTTTTTTTTTTTTGAGTTAAACATTGGTCATTCTAGTAGATTTTTATTATTAGTTCTCTTAGCTAGCCTTTTCACAATGGGAGTTTTGTGGCTTTAATATTAATTTCTAATATTAATTTTGATTTATTAATATTGAATTAATATTGTCACAAAATTCCAAGTGTCCAATATTTCATTCATTACAATACAATTTTTTGATCATTATTATTACAATTGCGGGTTAATTTATTTTTATCTTATCATATATATTTTTTTTATCGTTGTGATTTAAATTGTATTGTGGTGAATTAAATGTTGGTCGAATACCCTAACTAGGTTTTTACAAGGTTTTCCCTAGTTCTTGCAGTAAATACTGGGGTAATAGAAAGTCGGCCTTGTTACCGCGATAGGTTTTATTTAATGTCATTTGTCATATTAATGTTTATTGCTTGACAAGGGTTTCCGAAACACCTTATTGCAAAAAAAGGTGTCGCAATAAACTTTAATATTGCTAAAAGTGTTTTATTCAACGACTGACTGCTCATGATACAAGATAAGTACCATTTTAAGTGATTTACAGTCGAGAATTTGTACAATAATTATATATATATATATATATATATATATATATATATATATTAAAAATGTATCTTGTCAAATCTGATCTGACAGCAAAATGTAAAATTTACACGAAAGATGGTCTAATCTTACACCTCAATGGTGTAGTGAACATTAATTAATACAGGTCCATGAAGACTAACTGGTGGATCGCTAGACAATATTGTTTCTGGGTTATTACCCTTCGTCAGTAGCGATTACCAAGAACCTTAGTTGTTGAAATACCTTTACATGTAGTGGCCATCAAAACTTCTTGGCGCGAGCCAATCACTCCTAACGAACCACTGACAACAGAACACTGACGAGACGATACCTTGTCTAACACCTTGCGGAGACTAAACAAGAGACGACTGTCAAACGTCCAGTGTCAACATATAAAAGGATTGCTGCAATTAAGTTCAAAAACAATTCAAATTAAAAATGTATCTTGTCAAATCTGACAGCAAAATGTAAAATTTACACGAAAGATGGTCTAATCTTACACCTCAATGGTGTAGTGAACATTAATTAATACAGGTCCATGAAGACTAACTGGTGGATCGCTAGACAATATTGTTTCTGTATTTTATATATAATGTTGTATTTATTTTTGTTGTGTATATGAGTTTTATTACAGATCACTTAATCTCGGGGAGACGCCGCGGGTTGAAAGAATTCGAATAACTATGTAAAGTCAAAATAAATATCAATAATCGAGCCCTTTATTAAAACAAACGATTCCTCCTTACAGGGGTATCGGCAATTGACCGTATGGCCTATGGGTTTACTTCGCTAATTAGGCAACGGCTAGCGGGTTACATGAATACTCGGTGGGTCACTTATGCAATATTAATTTTCTACGCAATGACTTAAAAACTAACAAATAAACTGGTGTAGGTGATTATAATTATAACATAACTAAGCAAAAGTGTGAGATTCTTAAATTTAATTCCGACCTGTTACAATTGGTACGCGGGATTACTGAGCGCACTCTTGGTATGACGCAGAATCGGCCGAACCGTTTCAACGTTCCGATGCAGCTGTGGACGGGATTCGGCTTGGATCGGGGTACAGGAACTCCGCCTTGGATTTCCGGATCGGGTTCCCGTTGGAGATTTTAGGATTTCCGTACCGTTTGAGGTTATATTAATCCGATATAGATTTTTCTATTGATTTTCCACTCTTTGGTGAGTATGACTCGTTGTCTTTCAGTTTAATAATTTACTTTACTTTTTAGATGGTTAAGATAAATATAAATTCACTAATACTCTGGAGCGATATCGACACGACAGACTATTTTCCGAAGTTTTTTTCGTCTTCTTGTTATTTGATGTATATTGTTCGTTACCTGGTCGACAGGCACGTCATTGGTCAAAAAGTAAATTATTGTTACTAACGAGGTTGCCATGATTGTAATAGACGTCTATATTTAGTGCTATGTATTCGAACTCGAAGTTTATGAATTATATGGTCTGGCTATAATTTAGTTCTGGTATACAAGTTATAAATGATTTCTCAAGAATAAATATTAAAATGACAAATGATTCTTCAGCTTGCATATCTAGATGGAGGAAAGTGCAGAAAATACTGAAGGAGATCGCCTGCATGGCGAAGAAGATCGACTTGTGGGTTGTGTTGCTAGGGTGTTTTTTGTTCACCTGCATATACACGTTTTGAGGTCCCCTGAAACGATCATGACTATGTAGTAAAACTAAATAAAAGAAAGTTCGGTGTGGACCACTTTAGAGTTTGTATATTATACTTTATGTATAAGTAAGTATAGGAATCATGAAAATTTTCGACTTCTAGATTTTTACGAATATACGCGTTTTGAGGAACCGTGTAAGGAGCCTGTGATCGATTATTATTTTGTGTCTACAAAATGTAACTGTCTACCAAATAAATATGGTCTAAAATACTTGCAAGCGTACACAATTGCTAATAGTTCCATTTCAATTGTGTAATAGTTTCTTTCGTGTTAATTTAATATACGACTGAGACCTAGACTGTAGAACCTGGAGGTGTAATGATAGGCTGTTTATTTCTGATGGTGTAGAGGCACTTTAAGTTTTCTCTTATTCAAATGTTTAACCCATCTCCACTGCTGCTGTTGCTGCGGTGTTGCTCTGGTTGATTTTCTTCAGTTGAAAGTGTTACTACTAATTCTCAGTACTTGTGTAACAACCAACATATGGTTGATTGCTTTTGTATTTTAATCTTATTGATTTCTTCCATGTATTTGATAAAATGGGTTTGGGCTTTTGATTTACTATTTATGTGGAATATTTTTATTTCAATATTAGTATCATGAAATATATATTGAATCATCCGTATAATTTTTATCCCATTCTCTTTGTTAATACCTCAACATATTCTAGGAATCGCCAATTGTTTAATTTTGTGTGTTTTTAATATTTGTTTAAAGTTTACAAGAGTTTTGAAAATATTTCTGTACGAGGGTTTGGCGTAATAATTCTCTTTTGTGGACATGCAATAGAACGGTTGAAATTACAAATGGAATGTCAGTGACATTTTTATTCTTCTGCTTTAATTTTTCAATCCATCCATAGAGCAATGTGCTAGAGCATTCTTGGTTGGCATTTAGAATAGATCTTGGTTTATTACTTGAATGTTTGGCATATCAAAATTTTGTTTTCGTTATTTATATTGATCGTAGTTAATCTCTGTGTGATTATTTAGACAATTCAATTATATTCCGGAAAAGTAATCGGCATTTGCATTTTGTTTGGCTTTAACATATATAAAGGTATAAAGATAAATATATACATGGCCATACGGTGGCTAATAATTCTTTTTCTATGGTTGAATAATGTTTCACGTTATCATTTAGCGTTCATAAGCATAAGCTATGGGTCGATCATTATTTATTTGTCCTTGGTGACAATACTGCACCGAAGGCTACATCACTAGCATCTGTGGCTAAATATTTTTGAAAAATAGTTTTTAGAATCTGTATGCATTCAGGATTCTTAACATATATTTGCTTGTCGTTTATTTGAATAGTTCCTCATCGCTGTTGTTATGCCGTATGCAATTCTGCGTGTGTACGTTGAACTGGTTGTAGTTGAAAATGGTGGGTGACTTTTGCGTGATCGTTCGCGCTTGCTGGTGCATTGTGCCAGCTATATGGGTAGGTTTAAAGTTTTGTGGTCTTTGTGGTTGTTGATTTTGGTTCTGCCACCAAAATTGTGGTGTTTGTGGGAATTTCCGGAAGAATGATACCCAGTCCAACCAAACCCGGCCCAACCCGACCCGACCAGATCCAACCATACACAGCCCAACTACACCACTAACTTTAAACCACTCCATTTCTCCTTTTGAACTCTTATTTAAGGGCTAAGGCCACCATGCGCGCCAAAATGAAAGGACCATTTTAGGATTTTTTTTACAGAAGTACGGTGAAAAACCTGTCGAATTTTTTTTTATGCAGCACTTCATGAAGTGTCTATTAGTACAAACAAATTTTATTTTTAGATTTTGACTGAAAAATGGCTGCTCCAGGGTGCGGTACCTAAGATGAGTTTTTTCTGGAGATCCAAAACGGGCGAACCGACTGTACCCCCAAATGTGAACCTAGAATAAAAATTCAAGAATTATCCTTGAATATATATCATAAACTACTGGACCACGTAGGAAATTTTGGAAAATTCGTTTTGCCGAAAAATGGTGGGCATATGAATAGAAAGTTGCTTTTTTGCGTAAAAATTCCATATTCGATTGTTTATAAAAAGAAAAGTACACAACTTATCAAGAAATATCTTCGTGGTCTACTAGATTATATATATTTCAAGCTACTCTCAAAATTAGAAGGCAATCGATCAAGAGTTGTAAGCGCTATCGGTTCGCCCGTTTTAAAAATGGTGATTCGAGAAAAACGCTATAAACTTAAATATTGCTAAAGTGTATCATTCGCCAACTGACTGCCAAAGCTAAGTACAAGATAAGTAAATATATATATTTAATATTCTACAATTTATATACTACATGATGCCTTTTTAAAGAAATTTTGGTTTTCGTTCCTTTATAGCAGCTGTTCGCCTGTGTCGTTTGTTTTTCCCAAGTTGGCTAGTCGGCCGTCGATCGTGGCGGACGCCAATCTTTCGTCCTGTCCTGGCGTGGCCCCTGCGTTGTCAAGTTCGGCGATGCCTCTCCAGAAAATGTCAATGCACACACCCACCTGTAATAATGGGTAACGTCACACGCACGGGACATCTATATTTCGTCACGTGTTCGTTTTATTGACTCTCATTTATGAATCCCCTTCTAAACAGTTTCATATATCTTGGTTGCCTGACGAGAATATTACATACGATATTTTCTCTACCGGCTACAATGTATTGCTCAAATTTAGTCTTTAAACAAGTTAAATTAGTTATTTGCTAATTCTCTTCTCCGGCTGCACTGCTTTGTTTTAAAACGATTCCTAATAATTTTTTGTCGTCTGACGTTGGTAATCCTGTTTGTTTATCTCCGTATATTTGACAGTCGAGAAAAATATTCTTGTTATATAACTTGTTAGATTTTTAAAAAACATTTAATTTAATTGTACTTGTGCTATTCTTATAGTTGACAAATGTGATAAAAAAGACTATGATTCCCGGAACAATTTTAGTGATTAGCTGTTAGGAAATCATTATTAATAAATAAACATAATTGACCAAACAAAAAAACTTGGCAATTAATAAGTTTGACTAAAGCAACTTTACATAAAATGTGCATTTTCTCCTTGAAATGTTTACGGTTCCATTTCTTGCAATCACTAACTCACTACTGTCACTTACCACGCCGTAATACAAATTGCCGCTTACTTTGTTGTCACGCGCACAACGTGCTCATTTGCTTTTATATGCAGAGAAACAAATGTGTCAGAACAACATTGGTGGTAGAAAAATCTGTCAACTTATTTTCCAGAAAACAAACGGTAAACCGTTCTTTGAGAATGCGAAATTTGCTTAAAATTGTTTGTTTGCAAGTAATATGACGTTTGGCAAATTGAAATCATTGAATTATTATAAATTGTTCGCTAATGTGTTTGGTCCTATGCAAACGCGCCAGGGGGTAACCTATGACAGTTTTGAAATTAGTCAGGTGGCATGTTCACCAATCACGATTGGTGAATTTCGTAGTTGTGTGTGATAAATTCTATTGAAACATCTCCCACTCGATATCTAATGGGCAATATCGGGCAAAATCTGTATGTTTCGAAACATATTTGTGTATAAGTTTATTTATTTTGTGATAATTTTGGTTTTATGGGTAGGTAGGTATTTTATTAAAAGTTTGCGCAGGTTTTGATGAGTCCTTGTATATTCCTTAGACTGCGACTAATGTAGTAGATGATTACATATTTTGATGGGCGTGATATATGAATTCTTAGAGACAGTGGATAGTATGTGGACATTTTGACAGGTCAAAAAGTTGTGTATTATCTCTTACATATAGTAATAGGTATAAAAAATGGATAAAAATTCTTCAGTACCCTGGGTTTATCCGAATCCATTTCGAAGCATCGTTGTTCTTGGAATTTTCATTTGGGGGCAGAAAGGGTTAATTCGAAGGTATTAATATAATATCTCAAGCCGATTATGTTTGTGGCTGATGTCGGTGATATTCCATTTCTGGTACCATTTACATTTGCAATCAATATCGATCGTATGTTTCTTGATTGAGGGATAAAAGCCCCTTCCGGAATCAACTGAGTTGCTAGGATTTTCCCATGTGGGAACAAAGGGTTGCTTGGAAAATATAAATGTAATACGTTTAACTCGACTATGTCTCGCCCATTTCGTTGATGTTCGACATGTGGCACCATTAATATTTGTTACTGTTACTGATTGCTTAGTTTTTGGTTGAAGCATAAAAAGCATTTTCGAAATCATGTGTTGTTGGAATTTTCAAGCGGGCGCAAAACGGTTCCTTCGAAGATTGAATGTAATAACTTTAACCGATTATATTTCTAGCCGATATCGGTGATGTTCCACTTCTGATACCATTTACATTTGCAATCAATATCGATCATATGTTTCTTGATTGAGGGATAAAAGCCGCTTTGGGAATCAACTGAGTTGCTGGGATGTTCCCATGCCGGAACAAATGGTTGCGTGGAAAATAGAAATGAAATACCCTTAAACCAATTATGTCTCGCCCATGTTGTTGATGTTTTCTATTTTCAAATTTGTTAATTGGCCCTTACTTACATTTGACGTAACGTATGTAACAAAAGTTTTGACAAAATTTTATAGGGTTGATCCAATACCGATATTTAATTTTATTGAAAATAATGAAACATTATCACATTTTGTCACTATTCTAAAGCACATTTCGAAAATTACATTACTGACAAAGGTCCTCGGTCTTCAATGGCACGCAGTTCTGTCCTTACGTGTCGCATCAGCCTTTGGATAATTCCAATATCGACTTCATGCCCCTTTTGATAAATGCGCCATCGCAACTGCTTTGGAGTTGTAGGTTAGGTTTTTTTCTTGTTTCTCTCGAAAAAAAAGCACCGGAACGCAATCACGATTGGTGCATTTTGTAGTTGTGTGTATTTTCGGATTTAGAAATCTACCAATCGACAACTTCTATTCAAACATCTCGCACTCGATATCTAATGGGTAATAATTTGTTTGATCCTCAGCTGCGTTTCTTTTTAGAAGGATATTGTAATATGTGATCTTCAGCTTCCCATGCTTCTTTCTAATTCTCACTACGGTTGTTACAGATATTACACCAGCACCAGTTGTTCAGTGGTCTAGAACCAAGGGAAAACTACATTAACAAGTAGCTTCGTTTCTATGGAAGAATTCTATAACACTGTTAATAATGTTTCCCCCCTATTAAATCTAAAACTGTAACTACACCCCCTCCTTTAAACCCGATATTAGTATATAAGTAATATTTTCTGTTTGAATATTTTGTATTTCGCCACCTGATGAAGCCACAGTGTTGGCGAAACATATGTAGTGTCATAAATAAAAATTTTGAAACTTACAATTTTTGGTGTTTGAGTCTTATTATAAAATAAAGTTTCAACAAGTAACCCCAGAATCAATCAACAATTAAAAGCAGTTTTCATCAAAATATTGTGTAAATTTACCTTGTGTTTTAAAAAATCCTACTACATCTAATCTAACAATGTATAGAATAATTGTATATTTCGTTTATTTATTCATCATTTATGAAAAATGCATTATCTCTCCAAACCAAACATTGAGAACTTCCGTGTCTCATTCTAAAGTCTTTACCGTAAAATTTGACAATTGCCCATAATAGTTAATTATCAGGGGTATATAATTTTACATTCAAAAATAGAATATGAAAATGATGAGTTGTTAAATTAATGTCACTCTTCTGTTAAGACTTGTGATGCATTGGCTTGATGTTCCAGCCACACAAACGTGTCTGTGGTCTGAAGCACTATAACACTTAATTAAAAACAATAAAAAGTATGAGAGACGAATAAATGGAAAAGAAACAGCAGAAGTGAATAATAAGGAAAATGAGTTAAAAAAATAGAAACCCAACGGCATTATTGGTATATAGGACTTGGAATATTAGGAGTCTCAACAGGAAAGAAGAGTTAGTAGTAGAATTTGAAAATACTAGAACTAGAACTTCTAGCAAGTACAGAAACGAAGAAAAAAGAACGTGGTTATATTGAAGTAATGGGGGAACACATATTTATACAGTGGTGTAAACGACAATAAAATAGAGAAAAATTACTATTCCTGAGCATTTATTGGATGTTAATCCTATAAATAAATACTTCGTTAATAGTGCTTCTAATTCAAGTTTCTCTTTCGACTACAATATCAATGGTAATAACTTTTTCTTTTATTCATCAAAATATAGTGTCTGATATAATCGATAAAATTAAGACTACAGGTACAGGGGTCGATAAAATAAATATATTCATGAGTATATTGTGCTGTCCATATATAATTTCTTATATTACCCATATTATTAATTATATAATTGAACATAGTACTGTTCCTGATTGCTGGAAACATTCTATAACATCTCCTTTACCAAAAAATAATGAGCCCTCGTGTCTCAAAGATTTAAGACCAATCAGTATCCTGCCGACTATTTCCAAAGTCTTCGAACGAGTTGTACATCATCAAATTCTTGACTTTTTGAATGCAAACAATGTTCTTCCTCCGATACAATCAGGGTTTCGTCGAGGATATAGTTGTGAAACTGCTCTTTTAAAACTAACTGCAACTGATCAAGGACACATAAGTATTTTAATATTATTGGATTTCACTAAAGCTTTCGATACTGTAAATTACAATATTTTATCATCAATTCTACAAGATATAGGTTTTAGCAAGAGTACAATACAACTAGTTTGCAGTTACGTCGATAAACATCAACAAAGTGTAAAGATATGCGATGATATTTCATTGCCAGTATTCGTATTACAAGGAGTTCCGCAAGGTTCAATTTTAGGTCCGGTGCTTTTTACAATTTATACACATAAACTCACGAGTTGCATAAAGCATTGTAAAAGCCACATGTATGCAGATGATACGCAACTGTACCTCTCGTTTAGACCTCGGGATTGGGAGCAGAGTGTTGCAAGCCTAAATGCAGATTTAAAGAGCCTTTTTGAATTTTCCGTTGATCACAATTTGCAGGTTAACCCGGGTAACGCACAGGTTCTGCTTTTTGGTAAGCCTAAAATTTGTTATGAATTAAGCAACACTATATGTATTGTAGTTAACCATAACACTATCCCAATCGTACCGAAAGCAAAATATCTAGGCCTTGTTATCGACAATACCTTTGATATCGCGAGCAAATATCAAAATATATTAAGCATGCGTATTTGCAGTTGAAAAAACTATTTTCGTATCGTTTGCTATTGAATATAGACGTTAAACTGAAACTATGTGAAGCTTTTGTACTTTCGCAATTCACTTATTGCGCAGGAGTGTACCATCCTGCAATTGACTCTATGACTATTCATCGTATTCAAAAAGTTCAAAATGCGTGCTTGAGGTTTGTATATGGTATAAGAAAATATGAACATGTCTCTCACAAACTTATGGATTGTGGGTGGCTTAACATGAAGAATCACAGAGAGCTTCAGTGCCTCTGTTTGTGTCAAAAGATATTCATATTTCGGTCACCGCCGTATCTCCATCAAAAAATACGTAGTATGACATGCTAATGTTAGATCAGAAAATATATTTAGTACAGTGTTACAGGAAAAAGTTACCGTTAGTTAATAGAATAACTTAATAGTTGTTTTCTGCTTTAATAATTTAATTACAAATTTCTTATATTTTCTTCTGAAAATGTGCATAACTTTAGATTCGGGACAACTTTTCTTAGTAACACTTTGACGTATTGTGAACGGAAAAGGTAGTTTACCTAGAAGTAAAATAGTTTTTGTAAAACTGTAAAGGCCTAGTTGATTTAAAAAACTCGAAATTGAACTAAAAATAAGTTCCAAACCAAGCAGGGCGGGACCCCAAAATATCAAATTCCAATTCGAAAATTGTGGGTCAGTCATACCTATTGTAAACTCAATCCGGGGACATACGGTATACAAAGACGTTAGGGTCACGTGGCATATTTGCGTATCACAAATGGGCCTTTACACCGTTCCAAATATTGGAGACAACAACGCGTTTGTTAAACGTTAATTTCGAAGCATATTACATTTCCTAACGTTTGAACTGTTGGAGGGGGCACAGCCAGGCAGGTGCATCGAAGACGGGGCATTTATATATTCTCACTTTACTCCTACACTTATTGCACCAAATGTGGTCGCTAAGAGCTACGGCTATTCTGCATCCTTTATTGGTTTGGCTTCTGACTTCGTGCGTTCTATCGTGATTTGAAGAAACTTTCTGCGCCCAAATAATTAAATCACTTGTTCTATTGGGTTTTTGCATTTATCGATGTTTACTTATTTATTTTAAGTGAGATACAGTCATAAATCGTCACAATATTTAAATTTAGAACAACGAAATTCTTGGAGGAATAAACTCTATTACGTGGATGTTAACAAAAAAGTACATAATTAAAAGTACGTATTTACTTTTCTGTAATACTGTCATATTTGACAAGACACATTTTCAATTTGAATAATTTTTTAACTTAATTGTAGCAACCCTTTTATATGTTGACACTGGACATTTGACAATTGCCAGTCGTTCTTGTTTAATCTACGCAAGGTGTAAGACAGGGTATCGTCTTGTCAGTGTTCTGTTGTCAGTGGTTTGGTAGGAGTGATTGGCTCGCGCCAAGAGGTTTTGATGGCCACTACATATAAAGGTATTTCAACAACCAAGATTCTTGGTAATCGTTACTGACGAAGGGTAATAACCCAGAAACAATATTTTCTCCTCCAGCTTGAACTTCTTGTCCCCAAGGCGCTCGAGCATCTTGTTTAATCGTGTCGATTGTATCTTCCATTTTTGACTGTGTTTATTCGGTGAGTATGCTGTATTTGTTTGGGATTCGGTACTTATGAATTTTGGGGCGCGGAATGTTCGAAAATTGAATATTTGTTTACGTGTGTGTTGGTGTTATGAATTGTTTTATAAAATCAAATATTTCTTGTTTTAAATTTAAAGATTGTCTTTTACGGTCTTGGTACTTTAGATACTTTATTGTTTCTATAAATATGAAAATACAGGATTTCAACGTTGTTAGATTTGTCAAATAGTGGCATGAAGTAAGTACATGCAAAGAACTTAAATAGGTATAGAGCGAAAAAGTACAACGTACATCTCATTTCATTAGTCTGTCAAGAGATTAAGTATATAATATCCATTGATGTTATAACAACGGTGATGATCGGTGAAGAAATCAGAGCACAAATTTTTGAAGGTTGCATATTATTTTTAACTTTTCATCGCATCCGGAAGTTTACTAAAGCACTTCCCACTCATGTATTCCATTTATTGCTGTGAAATAGAAAGTCTACAATAATTGATTCGGATCACCACTTCTTGTATTGTAGTCATGAAAGTCTTTATTTCTTTTAGCCTTGCTATCAAGTCTGAATAACACCAGTTTGTCATTATCTTCTGTTTCTTAAAAATATTCGCACAGTGTGTTCCTGGTTTAGCACCTTCAATAACTCTTAAAAGTAGTTTCTATGTATTGGTCACGAGGAGGAGATTATTTTCTGCTATTGTTGGATCCAAACCATGTTCATTTTCGGGATCTAATTTCAACTCATCTTCACTTTCTAATGGAATATTTGCTAATTCTAACAGCTCATATCATTCAGTAGCGTTTTGTCTTGAAATCAAGCCTCCAACGACTCATTTCTAAAAATAAAATAATTGTCTTTGTTGTCGTTTAAATCTCCTCCTAGTATGCTGGCATGTCGGTCGTAATTAAAAATGGTTTTGTAAAGTCTGGGGATTGCATAATAGACTTTTACATCTCTCAAATTTGACATATGATGAATCGATTATTATTAACTAAGTATTTAGTAATGGGTTTCAAAATGTTTACATAATCTTTGATGCATTTTCGTAAATTCATTTATTATCGTAATAACATAAAATGTTAATTTCCAAGCATCTTGTTTCACATCTTCACTCGTTACTAAGTGTCCGAGGTATCTCATCACTTACTTTAGGAAATTGTACTTGTCTAGTGTAAATTTAACACTTGTTTCTTTATACAAATGGCTTTCATGATGGTGCGATGAGGACACCCGTTCTGTTTTATTGTCTTTCTTGTCGTTTTAATTTCCTCGTGGTCCGCTGTAACGTGTTTTTACCCCTATTAAGCAACATCTATAACTGTTTTTGGTTGGTTCGAGTTGTTAGACTCGTAGTGCAGGTATCTTCCTGTGTTTGTCCTTTTTCAGTATACGTTGTTGATCAATAGACCTTCATTTTTCTTTATCTGAATGTAGAAAACCGGTCGTCTCTTTCGCATGTGAATTTAATAGGTTGGCAATCAGAGAGAGACATTGGTAATCCCACTTCTGTCGATGATAAGTATCATCTACTTGGAAATACGTCTCAAGGCATAGTTTCAGCATTTCCTTGATAGCTTCCAAATATTTGTTATTTCATTTGTTGTAATTATGTGTTTTCATCATATTTGCTCAGTTTTTAAATACATAGAAGAATGGTACAAATTTAAAAGAAAATGCAAATTCTAGGACTTTGGAATAATGCAATCGAACCTAGCGTATGGCGTAATGTTTAGGGCGAGATTAATGTATGCGTGCCTATCGTTGCCTTTAAAACCGTCCGTAACAGATCGGACTTTCAAATGGGCGATTCGTGTAGACGCAACCGGTCCTGGCCTGTTTAAGGACTGCCGTGATTTTTTCCGATAGGCGTCAATTACTAATAGAAAGGAACTGGAGGCAGTGAGCCTTCCAGACAGCTGCGCATTAGTGAAAACTGTAAAAATTATCAAAGCCACCCCAAACCGAAAAGTTAAAATTTGGCGCTAGAAAATTTAAATCGTTAAAAAAGCGAGAATATTTTTTAAACGTAAAACAGAAAAGCATTCGAGACTGCTCCTGCCACATTTTTCGAAAAAACTTTTCAAATGAAAGTTGTTTAAAATATCAATATCTATAATTTATGTTAGAATATTTTTTTCCGTAACGTGTACCGTTTTCGAGATATGGAAAAAGGTGATAAGAGTAAACCATCACTTCCGGTTGATAAATTGATTTCAATATATATAATAGGACGTTTTCCTCCTTGCTATATACAAATGTTAAGTTTAAAGTTTCAGAGCTCTAGCTATAATCGTTTGGACGCTAGAGTACGCACAGACACACACAGGCACACAGAAAGACAGACAGACACTCAGACGTCATTCCGAAAATAGTCAGAAACGGGTACCTCAAAACATGTATATCCGTTGAAATCTCGAGTTCGAAAATTTTCATGATTCCTATACTTACTTATACATAAAGTATAAGAAAGTAATAAAAGAATTCTGGGTGGGTATTGTAGCGCATTTAGGATATTTCAAGATATAACAAAAATCTAAATTGGAAGTTTACCGACTAAACCTCCATACAACAACAACAGAAACACGGTGGTTCAACTTTCGGACATCAGGTGGAGCGTCTAGGTGGGCACCTGGGAGGGCACGGATTCGATATAGGACAACAAGGATTGCATATCGGCGGACAACACGGCGAAACAATTCGTTCGGCGAACAAGGTTCACATTTCGGAAGTATCGGGCAATTGACCCATTGCACCATTTCTCTACGTCGCTGTTCAACCCTCTTGTTTAGTCTTCGTAAGGTGTTAGACAAGGTATCGTCTCGTCAGTGTTCTGTTGTCAGTGGTTCGTTAGGAGTGATTGGCTCGCGCCAAGAAGTTTTGATGGCCACTACATGTAAAGGTATTTCAACAACTAAGGTTCTTGGTAATCGCTACTGACGAAGGGTAATAACCCAGAAACAATATTGTCTAGCGATCCACCAGTTAGTCTTCATGGACCTGTATTAATTAATGTTCGCTACACCATTGAGGTGTAAGATTAGACCATCTTTCGTGTAAATTTTACATTTTGCTGTCAGATTTGACAAGATACATTTTTAATTTGAATTGTTTTTGAACTTAATTGCAGCAATCCTTTTATATGTTGACACCATGTTCATTTTCGGGATCTAATTTCAACTCATCTTCACTTTCTAATGGAATATTTGCTAATTCTAACAGCTCATATCATTCAGTAGCGTTTTGTCTTGAAATCAAGCCTCCAACGACTCATTTCTAAAAATAAAATAATTGTATTTGTTGTCGTTTAAATCTCCTCCTAGTATGCTGGCATGTCGGTCGTAATTAATAATGGTTTTGTAAAGTCTGGGGATTGCATAATAGACTTTTACATCTCTCAAATTTGACATATGATGAATCGATTATTATTAACTAAGTATTTAGTAATGGGTTTCAAAATGTTTACATAATCTTTGATGCATTTTCGTAAATTCATTTATTATCGTAATAACATAAAATGTTAATTTCCAAGCATCTTGTTTCACATCTTCACTCGTTACTAAGTGTCCGAGGTATCTCATCACTTACTTTAGGAAATTGTACTTGTCTAGTGTAAATTTAACACTTGTTTCTTTATACAAATGGCTTTCATGATGGTGCGATGAGGACACCCGTTCTGTTTTATTGTCTTTGTTGTCGTTTTAATTTCCTCGTGGTCCGCTGTAACGTGTTTTTACCCCTATTAAGCAACATCTATAACTGTTTTTGGTTGGTTCGAGTTGTTAGACTCGTAGTGCAGGTATCTTCCTGTGTTTGTCCTTTTTCAGTATACGTTGTTGATCAATAGACCTTCATTTTTCTTTATCTGAATGTAGAAAACCGGTCGTCTCTTTCGCATGTGAATTTAATTGGTTGGCAATCAGAGAGAGACATTGGTAATCCCACTTCTGTCGATGATAAGTATCATCTACTTGGAAATACGTCTCAAGGCATAGTTTCAGCATTTCCTTGATAGCTTCCAAATATTTGTTATTTCATTTGTTGTAATTATGTGTTTTCATCATATTTGCTCAGTTTTTAAATACATAGAAGAATGGTACAAATTTAAAAGAAAATGCAAATTCTAGGACTTTGGAATAATGCAATCGAACCTAGCGTATGGCGTAATGTTTAGGGCGAGATTAATGTATGCGTGCCTATCGTTGCCTTTAAAACCGCCCGTAACAGATCGGACTTTCAAATGGGCGATTCGTGTAGACGCAACCGGTCCTGGCCTGTTTAAGGACTGCCGTGATTTTTTCCGATAGGCGTCAATTACTAATAGAAAGGAACTGGAGGCAGTGAGCCTTCCAGACAGCTGCGCATTAGTGAAAACTGTAAAAATTATCAAAGCCACCCCAAACCGAAAAGTCAAAATTTGGCGCTAGAAAATTTAAATCGTTAAAAAAGCGAGAATATTTTTTAAACGTAAAACAGAAAAGCATTCGAGACTGCTCCTGCCACATTTTTCGAAAAAACTTTTCAAATGAAAGTTGTTTAAAATATCAATATCTATAATTTATGTTAGAATATTTTTTTCCGTAACGTGAACCGTTTTCGAGATATGGAAAAAGGTGATAAGAGTAAACCATCACTTCCGGTTGATAAATTGATTTCAATATATATAATAGGACGTTTTCCTCCTTGCTATATACAAATGTTAAGTTTAAAGTTTCGGAGCTCTAGCTATAATCGTTTGGACGCTAGAGTACGCACAGACACACACAGGCACACAGAAAGACAGACAGACACTCAGACGTCATTCCGAAAATAGTCAGAAACCTTAAAAATCTAAATTGGAAGTTTACCGACTAAACCTCCATACAACAACAACAGAAACACGGTGGTTCAACTTTCGGACATCTGGTGGAGCGTCTAGGTGGGCACCTGGGAGGGCACGGATTCGATATAGGACAACAAGGATTGCATATCGGCGGACAACACGGCGAAACAATTCGTTCGGCGAACAAGGTTCACATTTCGGAAGTATCGGGCAATTGACCCATTGCACCATTTCTCTACGTCGCTGTTCAACCCTCTTGTTTAGTCTTCGTAAGGTGTTAGACAAGGTATCGTCTCGTCAGTGTTCTGTAGTCAGTGGTTCGTTAGGAGTGATTGGCTCGCGCCAAGAAGTTTTGATGGCCACTACATGTAAAGGTATTTCAACAACTAAGGTTCTTGGTAATCGCTACTGACGAAGGGTAATAACCCAGAAACAATATTGTCTAGCGATCCACCAGTTAGTCTTCATGGACCTGTATTAATTAATGTTCACTACACCATTGAGGTGTAAGATTAGACCATCTTTCGTGTAAATTTTACATTTTGCTGTCAGATTTGACAAGACACATTTTTAATTTGAATTGTTTTTGAACTTAATTGCAGCAATCCTTTTATATGTTGACACTCGACGTTTGACAGTCGTCTCTTGTTTAGTCTCCGCAAGGTGTTAGACAAGGTATCGTCTCGTCAGTGGTTCGTTAGGAGTGATTGGCTCGCGCCAAGAAGTTTTGATGGCCACTACATGTAAAGGTATTTCAACAACTAAGGTTCTTGGTAATCGCTACTGGAAATGTTCCCCGAAAGGTCGCTTCGACGTTTCGGCAGAGTCCCATATGCCATCTTCAGCAAGCTGTTCTAGGTCACGCTGACTTAGTTCTAAATAAACATTCACTCTCCATTGCTATTAGCAATTGTGTGGGCTTGCAAGTATTTTAGACCATATTTATTTAGTAGACACTTTACAATAATAATCGAACACAGGCCCCTTACACGGCTTATGTCTCTAAAATAACCTAATTCAAAATTATTTGGCTGGCGGCACAAGTTAGAAGATATGATTACGAAATGCTAAAAAAAAAGTGAAAACCACATGCCAACGCTGATTATTTGTCAAGAATCGAATTAAAAAAAAAAGCAAACGAAATTATCACGCTCAAGCTTTACTCATCACACGCAGTTCCTGAATTGCAGTTCTTCAGTTGTGTCAGCTTCTGTTTCAGTTGTTTGTCGTACCGCCAGAGTAATCGTTCCGCTCTCTTCTGTTCCTGCTTCAGTCGCGCGATTTCACAGCACGTTCCTAGCATTCCTTTGCCAGTTTCTCGTGCAGCGCTTGTTCCACCTCGCACTCCACCTTGTCGAAATCCCATATTTACAATTCAAATTACCGACGAATGTTTAAATGAAGCAAAAAATGAAATAGTAATATCCCAAGTAGGATATTCAACATTGCCACCCAAAATTTATACATTATTTCACACCAACCAGAGATTCGAGATTCAATTCAGTAAAAGCAACATGGAACAAAAAATAATTTATTTTATAAAACAATTCATAACACCAACTATTGTAAGTCTCATATTTTACTACATTGGAGCAAATAAAATCGAATCGTCCCAACATCTTTGACATGTGTCACTCGTAAACAAATATTCAATTCTCGAACATTTCGCGGCCTAAAATTCATAAGTACATAATCCCAGAAACACCCATTGAAATACAGCATAATCACCGTATAAAAACATTCCCAAAATGAAAGATAAAATCGACAAGATCAACAAGATACTCGAGTGCCTTGACGACCAGAAATGCAAGCTGCAGGAGAAGTTGCAGTTGTTAAATTTAGTTAATCTGGTATTAGAAAAAGTAAGGGAGATCAGTTGACAGGAAAGAAAAATAAAAATAAGTTTATTATTGGAACCCGAGCGAACAAGAGGAAAAATTTAGAAATATATATATATTTACTTATTTTGTGTCATGGGCAGTCAGTAATATTTGTAAATAAGTTTTGTTTATTTTCATGTTATAAGAACACAATATTTTTGTTAAAAATGTACAAATATGATTTTTTGCATTTTATATCATAAAATATGTATTTTTATAATTTTGCTCGAACCAAGTATAAACTTAATGTTCCGCCATGCGTTTGAGGTCTGTCATACATATATGAACGATGTGGACTATTTGGATAAAGAAAGTAAATACATTTTGGGATGACCAATATATTACTTAAAGACCTGTTAACCGAAAATGAACAATTAACTTTACTAAAAACATACCATGCTGGCGAAACAAATCATCGCGGTGTACATACAAGAAAGAGAATAAAAATGAAGACAATTTTATTGGCACAATATTAGATCACATATTAATGATTGCGAAATTTTCAGTATCGCAAAATATGACAGAAATCACACTCGCTTAGCATTCATTCTCCAAATAAGCGCACATTAAAGTAACACAAGTTTAACGGCCTCTCAAAAATTAATAAAACTCCGAAAAATTTAAGAACTAAATTATTCCAAATTTTGACATACAAAATAAATGACCATTCCATCAGTATCGAATGGAATGATTTCCGTAACAAGAATTCCTATATATGAATATTAAAAATAAATCAATACGTTTTAGCATAAAATATCAGTATTCATACAGTGAAGGTCTCAAACTAAATGTATCAGTGAAAACAATACACACGATGTAACACGATACCTTTGAAGAGGTGGTCCGAAAATATTGTGGAAAGTGCCCTGGAGAAAATGTCCGTTCCCTAAGTCCAGTGTCGTCTGAGGAAATTTCCGCTTACTAGGCTGATATATTTAAGACCACTGAAAGTTGGGCAAATTGTGGTGATAAAAAAAACTATGTGAGGAAATCAAACAATAACTGCAAATAGTCTATGGTAAGCTTTACATTATAGTAAGATGTAAATACATTTCTTGTAAGTAAATGTATGTTCGAATTCGCTTCAAACTTGCACATGTTAAATTATTGTGTTGTCTTATATTATTGTCTGCAGGTGGAACCATCGAACGTAGAGTAAATCCTTTAAAACGAAAGCTAAAGTGTTTCGTGACGGTTACGCCTATTCATTTTACAATTGTTTACAGAGTGTAATGGACACCATCTACATGTAATCGGGCAGACCCAGCCCGGCCACGGTGTGCAATCAATCGGCTAAGATCAACATCAACCGTTGCCTTAGTTCCTCGCAGCGTACCTCCGCCCTGCAAGATTGAACATACGTTCAATCTATTTATTTCTCCGAATCGATTCGAGTGAATTTGTTGAAGAATACCTTACGCCTAACGTAACATATAATTTATTCTTCACGCCAGATTCGATATATGCACGTTTTTGTGAAATTATTCGTTGAACTTTTAATTAACCCTCGTACAAATTTCAAAAATGTACCTTCTATATATTTATTAAAACTACATTGCTAAACACATACAAATCTCACAAAGACCCCCTCCCCGTTCCGATCTTCGCTCTTGCCTGTGTGTAAATCGAAGACATTTTCTCGAGGGGCATCACCAAATTTGCCAAAGCAGGGACCACGCCAAGACAGGTAGTTTTTATTTCTATTACAGTTTTAATGGACTTCATCAGAAATTGATAATTCGATTTCCGGTAATGGTACCAAATCACATAACACGCACGACACCAAACTGCAAAACGAAAAGAGCCACGAAATTTATTTAATATGTATTTTGTGAAATATGTTAAATCTAAAATTAAAAGGTGACACAATAAACGTTTTAAAGAATACAGGTGTTGTTAATCTGGTATTAGATAAAGTAAGGGAGATCAGATTAAAGGAAAGAAGAAAAATAAAAATAAATATAAAAGCGAAAAAGGGTGGAAAATGAATGAAACACTTTTAGCTATATTAAAGTATATTGCGAAACCTTTTTCTTGCAATAAGGTGTTTCGGAAACCCTTGTCAAGAATAAACATTAATATGACAAATGACATTAAATAAAACCTATCGCAATAAATAAAACATATTTAACTAAAATAAAGTAAAAAGTGTACCTCAAAAGGAACGGATGACATAATAAGATAATAAGATTTTTGAAAATGGAACCAATATGAGCCGCTAAGGTGAGCTAAGGTTTTCAACACCGAATACGACAGTGTGGGTAAATAAGTTACACGAACTTTTCAGCGAGGACTCGGACACTGACCAAGAATCGTGTTCACTAACGCCGCGGAGGTTCCTAGAGGCCGTGTGTACTCCCACGATGCCGGTAATTTCAGCTGACACCACCAAAGAGTTTCAAAGTACAATGTCGAAGAGTTTAAAATACAAAATCAATCAACCACATGTACGTTGTTACAGAAGTGCAAAGAGTTAGTAGTGGCACTTTCAACTAAAAACCAACCAAAGCAGCACCCCACTAACAGGTTTAAATTTTGTAACATAGAGTTTGACCTTTTGTATAAATTTTAACCCAAAATATGGTTCCGACGCCCCTTTTATGGAAACTGCACAACACAACATATTACTTATTTATGCTTTATGTATAAGGAAGTATTGCACCATATTTATACGATTTGAATGGAAAATTATGATTTAGAACACAAATAATGAGATCATGGGCTTCAAAATAAAATCATGTAATTTCATGTTAAAGCATGAGACCTGGTTGCGACTGACGACAACACCCGCCATTGGGTAGTTTTAGTAAACTTGTAAACAGTCCTCGGACGTGGAGGTACATCAAGACGTTTAGTTTGTGTATTTGTATAATTATTTAACGTTGTGTCTATCCGATTAATTTGCAGCTGCAGCTGTAAGTAATTGCAAATATCGCTTTCAAAGATTTTGAATTTTCTGATGTGCCCTTGTATTATGCTCAAAATATTATTCATATATTTACACGTTTATTGTGGAAGTAATAAATTTGGTGCATTCTTATTTCATACTTATAAGTATGATGCACTTCAAATTACTGTTAATTGATTTTGTATGCAATAATCGTTATGAAAAATGGCCGTATTTATTATAGTTTGCATGCTTATGGACGCTATAACCATATACTCGAAGAGTACACTGCACTCCACTCTATTGTAATAAGTGAAAAACCATGTCCTCTCTATTTCTTCTGGTGTCGCTTACGTTTTGAGCCAACCTTCCAAATGAGCTTCAATCTACGAAACGGTGTTATGGGCGAAAGGCCAGTCAATCGGCGAATAAAACACTTTTAGCAATATTAATGTTTATGGGGAAACCTTTTTTGCAATAAGATATTTCGGAAACCTCCATTAAATAAGACCTATCGCCTTAACATATTTAAATAAAATAAAGCAAAAAATGCGTCTTAATAAGATTTTTCAAAATTGGAACCAACATGAGCCCTCAAGGGGAGCTAAGGTTTCATCACCAAAGTCAAGATGTGTTAAACATTTGCATAAGAGAAGAATTAAAGTGCCTCTACACAATCAGGCATAAACAGGAATAATTATTACGCCTCCAGGTTCTACATTCTTAGTCTCAGTCGTACATTAAATGAACGCGAAACAAACTATTCGCACTTGTGTGGGCTTGCAAGTATTTTAGACCATAATTATTTCGCAGGCACTTTAAAATAATAATCGATGACAGTCCCCTTACACGGCTTATTGCATTAATTATGCTACATTAAAAATGCTATACAAAAAAGGAAAACAAAATGCAAACGCATATTATTTGTCTAGAATTGAATTAAACAAAAAAAACGTAAACAAAATTATCACGCTCCACACATCCCCATAAATCAAGAAAGATTTATTTCAAATGCCAAACAATTGCGCACTCGAAAGTCTAATCCCTCGGAAAGGGCGCTTAATATTTGATAGTACATGACTACAGCATAAAATTGTTGAAATTGTGCTCCTGCATCCGTTGTTAAGACGAAAGGTTTGTTAAAGCTTGATTCTGCAAAATGGGGTCATTTGTAACCAATGTTTTACAATATTCGAAACATTGTTTGCAACTATGTTTGATATGTTTTAATATTAAGCATAAAGTTTTGCTTCGCTTTCGGATCAATGCAAATTATATGGTAGTGTAATTAATTTCTGAGCGACGTAGACTGAAACCGTTTGAGGGTCTGCCATACATATATGAACGACGTGGATTATTTGGATAAAGCAAGTAAATAACTTTTAGGATCACTAATTTTTACTTAAAGGAATGTTAACCGAAATTGAATCGACATTAATAAAAAATACCATGCCAGCGAAAAAAATCATCGTGGTATACAATACGAATCACTCAAAAATTAATACAATTCTTTAATCACCATAATATTCCGAAAATAGATAATAACGACCTGGCAGCCTATCTATGCCGCACAAGATGACGCAGATTCAGCACGTGGACAGAGGCGATCCAACCTCGGGACACCAGGTAATCATTTGCATTCGGACTCCCCGCCTCCCACCCAAAAATCTCAGTTACGCAGACACAGATAAAATCGAAGAGTGAAACAAATGTTGGAACGTTACACTTGTAGACGGCTGCGATAAAGAAAGCCGAAGGACACTGGACACTTTGGACAGGATAGCGGCAAACGCTGAAAATAGACAATTTCGCGTATGCTAGCAGATTTTCAAAACTACAAATGGAGCGACAAAGTGAAGATAAATTCATTGCTCGACTATGTTCTTATCATCTGCGGTTTACGCCTCGTTGGTAGTCGCGCAATATTGTGAATGCCAATGCCGCAGATTTGTCTTGAGAGATTGCATAATCAGTACCTCTGGAATATACGCGAAATTCGGTATTATCATCAACGCCGAAGGCAAATGGATTTGGTGTAATGAACCCATCCATAAGGTGTGAGGATGTGCAAATAAATACATTATATTAGAGAAAGTTCTAAGATCAAAGAATTAATGCAATTTGTATATCGGTAAATCGAAAGCAAAGACAAACAAAGCAATCATTTGGATACCTTCAAGAGTTACACTAGAGATTGTTACCTTCCGGTGGAGAGCCTTTTGCTACGTCGCACTTTTGTTAATATTTATACCTCGTTTAACGACCAGATGCAGAAAAGGCGTGGTCTCGGCGTCAACAGCCAGTCTCACACGCTACACACAAATTTAAAATCACTATTGCCGAATTTTGTAGTTGCGTGTTTTGGATTGTGAAATTCCAACAATAGAAAACTTCTATTCAAACTTCGCGCACTTGTGTGGAGATGCATCTAAATAAACCATCGGAATACGTGCCACCCATCCAAGAACCGGACCCCAATGGTTGCACTTCTCTTACGCATAGTTGCACAATACTAAACCCAAAAGAAAACAAGGCAGTCCGCCGCAAAAAGCGGAGCTGCAGGCAATTGACTTCGAGTCATCTCGGTCCACACTCTGAAAACTGGCGCCCAAAAGACTCTTTGGCAAACAAGTGGTGCGTCTGTAGTAAAACACTAGATGGCAGATCGAGAAATTAAAGTTTATCAATTGCCGCAAAAGCAAGGATATCTGGGGATACAGTATATCACTGCGCAACACCGACAAAATAAAAATCCATGCAGTTGGGTCTCCGGTCCCAAAAATGGGAACAAAGAATTCAATGAGAAAACTAATGGGGGCGGTGTTTTGGTATACAAAAGTAACCCTACTAATGGAATCACAATAACGAGAGAAACAGTCAGAAGGAAGAACCACCGTACAGACCTGACTTGACACTCCTAGAGACCATATTTGATGCAACAGCTTTGACGAAAAAAAAATGGCCGCAGAAAACCCCTTATGCATATCAACGAACAAATGGGCATTCTACGTCGTATGTCAGGAAAATGAACATTATACTTCGTGTAGAAATCTAAAATGGAAGTTGTCCGACTAAACCTCCATATTTCAACGACGAAATTATTGATTTACGACAGGAAATCGTTGACAGAACTTCTGTCAGAAATAGAACTACTGACCAACAACTCGTGACGAATTCATCCAGTTCTATAAAATTAAATCAAGAGCCATTGACCGTGAATGGTTTGAAGAAGCTGGCAACTAATATTTACAATGGTCCTTCGTCTGCTATGTTACAAAAACACAAATCCAATTGGAGGACAAAACAAAGGAACAGAGCGACCTCTGCCGATCCTAGATTTAGACGAGAACGATCACCTCATTCTTCAGAAAAATGCAAGACAGACACAGTATGATTCCCAGGAACGGAACCAATGGAACCACTGTCCAGTCCAAAGAAAAACAAAACACAGTGGGGTCCAATGTTCATCGTATTTCCGAAGCAACCAGTTTCAAAAAAATCATCAGTTCCAAAGGCAACTGCAGGCCAGTGTACCGAACCGAAATCTGAATCGATAAAGAAAAGCAATCCAGCAACCTCAAGTTGTATTTCAGGGACGAACAATGAATTGAGCCACCGTGACGTCGTGAAGAAAGGGCACGAGGATAAGGCATCCAACATGAAATGTAGCCTGGCATCGAACAATTACAGTGTGAACGTAACAGCCAAACGTCGAACAGTCAACAATGACAGATGAGTTAGCAGGAGCCCTTGACTGTCAAAGCATTTATCAGTCCGCCATAACAAACTTGAAATGCTGCAAAGCTGCCAAATTTGAAGTTTTTAATGCGTCGATGAGTTATGATATGGATAATGCTGAATCAATCAACCCGTATTGAGATGATCCTCGCTTGATTGAGAAATACGATGGCCTGATAAAACCTGTTCAGAAAATGAAATCGAAAAGTTCATGGACATAACCGTTGACAGCGTCCGTCAAAGAAAATTCTCAGTTGCGCGTTTGCCCGAAAGGCACGTGCACGAATATTGACAAGGACACGTATGCATAGGAAACATATTACACGGATGCATCGGTAACCTACGAAAAAACGAAGTCAAAGATTTAACTAACGAGTTTGTATTGTTGATTATGCAATTATTTACTTTCCCAGAAGCGTCCACAAAATTTCAATTCCTAATGTTTAAGGAACATGTGGAACTGTTAATCGAAACTCAGTCTATTTTAGTGTTTAAAAATTATTACCTGGCGGCGTTTTTCTTCTTGGCTAATTTTGTGGACTGGCATTAGTGGCTCAGTGGTGTGGGTGTTAGCAAACGATTTACTCAGGAATTATTTAAGTAAATCTCCCGATTCACCAAACTCCACCGGGGTCAAATGGATGATAGCATAACAACACGGACAATCATCTTTATTCTTATGGTCATTGCAGCGATTTCGATACCGATCGTCTACATCCCCCCGCACATAGTTTTGGAGGAGGGGTAGTGGGTGGGGGGGGGGGGCAACAGAAATACCGTGGTTCAACTTTCGGACATCTGGTGGAGCGTCTAGGTGGGGGACAACAACCGCACGCGGGCCTGCATCTCTGTGGGCACCTGCGAGGGCACGGATTCGATATAGGACAACAAGGATTGCATATCGGCGGACAACACGGCGAAAACAATTCGTTCGATGAACAAGGTTCACATCTCGGAAGTGTCGGGCAATTGACCCATTGCACAATTTCTCTACGTCGCTGTTCAATCCTCGAAGATATGTCACAAAATTCCACTTGCCACCCGATCAGGTCAGGACAGCAACACGTCGTCTCAGACACAAGCGCTAGACCAAACCGCCCTTTCACTTTCTTGTTCTCGCAACAAACCGGGCAGCAGTCATGCTCTATGCCGTTATACTCACAACAACAATGGTTACACATTTTCCAAGTTTATGATACGAATAATTTTAAAATATTTCAACAAGAAAAATACAAAATGATACTAAATATAAGTCTATTATATCTAAATTTCACAAACTGATTTTAAATCTTTGTGTTTCGGAGACTATAATACTCTTGAAAAGATTGAATAATGACATCTTTCGATTACGCTCTGATATTTACACGTACTTACCAAACAATATTGCAGATAGTTTCTTTAATAACCAATATTACAACTATGAACGAATCATCTATAACGTCAAACGATCAAACATACGTAAATAAACAAACTTACTTAACAAACAAACACGAACAAATACTTTACCAACATTAAATGAAAATTGGTTGATAATTTGAGATCCCTTATAATGTGAAGTTAGTACTGAATGTAGATCCCTAATTTTCAATTCCTACTAAATATTTACCTATAGACAATAATATATATATATATATATATATATATATATATATATATATATATATATATATTCAATTTACTGTTGAGGAAGAAACTGATCGCTCTGTTCCTTTTTTAGACACCAAAGTTATAAGAAATACTGATAACAAAATTATGATTGATTGGTATCAAAAGCCTACTTCTTCGGGAAGATATATAAATTTTTATTCTAACCATTCTATTCATCAGAAAGTTAATATTGTTAAGGCGATGAAGAATAGAGTGGTTAGAATTAGTGATCCCATATTTCTTAATAAAAATTTAAAAATTCTCTCTGATATCTTTATCAATAACGGTTACCCTAAATCATTGGCTAACAAATTAATTTATAATTCTTATTCACAAGCTGTTCCTATCTCTACAGAAAATGTAGTCATTTATAAGAAATTACCTTACATAAAAGATTTAACAAATAGAATTATCACTATTTGTAAAAATGATAATATCAAAATAGGTCAATACAACATCATGTCTTTAGATAGATTATTTTCAAAACTGAAAGATAAAATTCCTCTTCTCCAAAAGTCTAATGTTATATATAAAATTCCATGTATAGATTGTGATAAATGTTATATTGGCCAGACTAGTCAGTGGTTAAACACTCGTTTAATACAACACAAGAGTGACGTTAGGATAGCGAAGTTAAATTGTGCTTTATCTCAACATTGTTTTAATTTGAAGCATCAATTTGACTTTACTAGTACTACTGTTTTGGCCGAAGAGAAAAATTATAATAGCAGGATGTTTTTAGAGATGGTTCATATCAATAAAAATATAAATTCTATAAATTCTCGTTCAGATATTCAGAAACTTAGTACCATTTATTCTTACATTTTGAGTTTGTAGTTATTTGTAGTCTATTTAGTTGGTTTTCTTATCGTTTTTGATTGAGTTATGAATTTAATTTATTTAGTGAGTTCGTTATACAACATGTACAGTAACATTTCTACGTTGTACTCGTTTCTAGGGTTTCACTTTTCATATTTAGATATCGTTTACGTCGACATTTTTGAAAATTGTCATTCATCATCAAAATTTATATTTATCTCCATTAATATTGAGAGCCTTAGCACCTTATCTTTATAATTTGTTTTCGACCTTGTTTTATTCCTCTAGTTGTAAGTATCTTTTATAATTGTTATATGTACGTCAGATGTCATTTTTTAGTTATTCCTGAAGAAGCAATAAATAATATTGCGAAATATTGAATAAAAACAAATGAGTTTCTTTTAATAAGTAGAAGCCTGTTGATCGTCATCCCCAAGAATTTTTAAATTATATAATTGTACGATCGTTACGTCCTCACAAGTTATATATATATATATATATATATATATATCTTCCTGTGTTTATGACGTTGAAATGATAATCTTATTTGATACAATGGTACTTTACGTCAGGTATGATTTAAAAAAACAAATGTAATTTTTTTTACATTTTATTAATCGTTACGTTTCGCAACTCTTCAGTTTGCTTCATCAGACGGTTTTGTGATATACTTATGCCAGTTGACTTATTTTGCCGATACAAAATTGTGACATTGTTAGAATATCCCACTTCGATATTTCTCTACTACGTGTCTACATTGATTATTATAACTAATACATTAACAAAACAGATTTAAGAGTCAGCTACTCTGCACTCCCCCCCCCCTGGTGATCTCGGTGTCAAAGATGAATCGCGTTAATTTTAGTCTTGATATAACGAACAAAGCCAGACAAATAAAAGCGAATACAATTTTAACTATCTACCTATTTCTTTTTGAATTTGGATAGTATGTTGTCATACTCTTTTGTCATATTAAGATTGAGAAAGATTCCATAAACAGCAAAAGGGACGTAGGGAATCTCCCAAAAGAGTATGACAACATACTATCCAAATTCAAAAAGAAATAGGTAGATAGTTAAAATTGTATTCGCTTTTATTTGTCTGGCTTTGTTCGTTATATCAAGACTAAAATTAACGCGATTCATCTTTGACACCGAGATCACAAGGTGGGGAGTGCAGAGTAGCTGACTCTTAACTCTGTCTTATTAATGTATTAGTTATAATAATTAATGTAGACACGTAGTAGAGAAATATCGAAGTGGGATATTCTAACCATACCACAATTTTGTATCGGCAAAATAAGTCAACTGGCATAAGTATATCACAAAACCGTCTGATCATAAATCATACCTGACGTAAAGTACCATTATATCAAATAAGATTATCATTTCAACGTCATAAACATATATATATATATATATATATATATATGTATTTATATATTTATATATATATATATATATATATATATATATATATATATATACATGAAAGATCGAATCTTACACCTCAATGGTGTAGTGAACATTAATTAAAACAGGTCCATGAAGACTAACTGGTGGATCGCTAGACAATATTGTTTCTGGGTTATTACCCTTCGTCAGTAGCGATTACCAAGAACCTTAGTTGTTGAAATACCTTTACATGTAGTGGCCATCAAAACTTCTTGGCGCGAGCCAATCTCTCCTAACAAACCACCGACAACAGAACACTGACGAGACGATACCTTGTCTAACACCTTGCGGAGACTAAACAAGAAACGACTGTCAAATATCCAGTGTCAACATATAAAAGGATTGCTGCAATTAAGTTCAAAAACAATTCAAATTGAAAATGCGTCTTGTTAAATATGACAGAAAAATGTAAAATTTACATGAAAGATGGTCGAATCTTACACCTCAATGGTGTAGTGAACATTAATTAAAACAGGTCCATGAAGACTAACTGGTGGTCATATTTGACAAGACGCATTTTCAATTTGAATTGTTTTTGAACTTAATTGCAGCAATCCTTTTATATGTTGACACTGGATGTTTGACAGTCGTCTCATGTTTAGTCTCCGCAAGGTGTTAGACAAGGTATCGTCTCGTCAGTGTTCTGTTGTCGGTGGTTTGTTAGGAGTGATTGGCTCGCGCCAAGAAGTTTTGATGGCCACTACATGTAAAGGTATTTCAACAACTAAGGTTCTTGGTAATCGCTACTGACGAAGGGTAATAACCCAGAAACAATACCGCGTTGTGGAAATGTTCCCCGAAGGGTCGCTTCGACGTTTCGGCAGAGTCCCATCTGCCATCTTCAGGAAGCTCTTCTAGGTCTCGCTGACTTAGGAGAACTTCTTCATATATATATATATATATATATATATATATATATATATATATATATATATATATATAACTTGTGAGGACGTAACGATCGTACAATTATATAATTTAAAAATTCTTGGGGATGACGATCAACAGGCTTCTACTTATTAAAAGAAACTCATTTGTTTTTATTCAATATTTCGCAATATTATTTATTGCTTCTTCAGGAATAACTAAAAAATGACATCTGACGTACATATAACAATTATAAAAGATACTTACAACTAGAGGAATAAAACAAGGTCGAAAACAAATTATAAAGATAAGGTGCTAAGGCTCTCAATATTAATGGAGATAAATATAAATTTTGATGATGAATGACAATTTTCAAAAATGTCGACGTAAACGATATCTAAATATGAAAAGTGAAACCCTAGAAACGAGTACAACGTAGAAATGTTACTGTACATGTTGTATAACGAACTCACTAAATAAATTAAATTCATAACTCAATCAAAAACGATAAGAAAACCAACTAAATAGACTACAAATAACTACAAACTCAAAATGTAAGAATAAATGGTACTAAGTTTCTGAATATCTGAACGAGAATTTATAGAATTTATATTTTTATTGATATGAACCATCTCTAAAAACATCCTGCTATTATAATTTTTCTCTTCGGCCAAAACAGTAGTACTAGTAAAGTCAAATTGATGCTTCAAATTAAAACAATGTTGAGATAAAGCACAATTTAACTTCGCTATCCTAACGTCACTCTTGTGTTGTATTAAACGAGTGTTTAACCACTGACTAGTCTGGCCAATATAACATTTATCACAATCTATACATGGAATTTTATATATAACATTAGACTTTTGGAGAAGAGGAATTTTATCTTTCAGTTTTGAAAATAATCTATCTAAAGACATGATGTTGTATTGACCTATTTTGATATTATCATTTTTACAAATAGTGATAATTCTATTTGTTAAATCTTTTATGTATGGTAATTTCTTATAAATGACTACATTTTCTGTAGAGATAGGAACAGCTTGCTTATTCACATATTTAGATATCGTTTACGTCGACATTTTTGAAAATTGTCATTCATCATCAAAATTTATATTTATCTCCATTAATATTGAGAGCCTTAGCACCTTATCTTTATAATTTGTTTTCGACCTTGTTTTATTCCTCTAGTTGTAAGTATCTTTTATAATTGTTATATGTACGTCAGATGTCATTTTTTAGTTATTCCTGAAGAAGCAATAAATAATATTGCGAAATATTGAATAAAAACAAATGAGTTTCTTTTAATAAGTAGAAGCCTGTTGATCGTCATCCCCAAGAATTTTTAAATTATATATATATATATATATATTTAAAATGTATCTTGTCAAATCTGACAGCAAAATGTAAAATTTACACGAAAGATGGTCTAATCTTACACCTCAATGGTGTAGTGAACATTAATTAATGTATTAATTAATGTTCACTACACCATTGGGGTGTAAGATTAGACCATCTTTCGTGTATATATATATACAGTCCGCGACAATAGAATAGCACACCGTCTAAATTTCGTAGTATTTTAAAAATTGAACAGAAATGAGAGAGTTCAATCCATATGCTTCTTGAGTTACTTCTTATATATCCCTCTTAGTGACTTTGACACTGCCCCTAAATTCTTAGAATCGTTGTGTTGGTAGATTTCGTGGAAACGTAATCCGACAAAATAATAGCACACTTGCTAAACTTTCACTTCTCAGTTGAACACGAGCAAAGGAAGGTGGCTATTTAGTAAGTATTTGATATCTACATAGCGTGGTGAATTACTGCGGAAAACTTCTTAAAAAATGGGTCGTGGAAAGAAGCTAACAGATAGTGAAATGAAAATAATTATGACACTATCTAAAGAAAATCTTTCTATTTCGAAGATTGGGAAAGTAATTCATAGAAGCCGGAAGGTTGTCATGAATTATTTGAAAAACCCTGAGAAATACGGTAATACAAAACGTCCTGGACGACCTGCGGTACTATCAGCACGAGAGAAACGTGCTATTTTAAGGGCAGCATCGAATGCACCAATGACTGCCAGGCAGATTGCTGAAGCAGCAGGCGTGCAAACAAACGTCAGAAATGTGCAACGTGTCCTGCAAAGATCTAAGCACCTGCAGCGAAGGAAGCTTAAAAAAAACCGCCTCTAACCGAAGCGCATAAGAAGGCACGGTTGCAGTTCGCAGAGCAGCATACTCACTGGAAGAAGAAGTGGAGAAAAGTCATGTTCACCGACGAAAAGAAGTTTAATCTCGATGGACCTGACGGGTGGAGTTATTATTACCATGACTTACGTAAAGAAAAAATGTTTTTGATCCGGCGCCAGATGGGTGGCGGAGGAGTCATGGTATGGGCCGGTATCGGCTACCATGGAAAGACGAATATTAATTTTATCAGTGGCACAATGAACAGCGTGAAATATCTAAAGTTAATCCGTGAACAAATAACCACACACGCAACCAGAATTTCCGGGCAAACACCCATATTCCAGCAGGATAATGCAGCGGTTCACACAGCAAAGGTTGTGAAAGCATTCTTCGAGACGGAAAATATTCAAGTCTTGCAATGACCAGCTCGTTCCCCTGACTTGAATATTATAGAAAACTGTTGGGGAGACCTTGCTAGAGCAGTTTATGCTAAAGGGAGACAGTTTAATAACGTAAACGAATTAAAAGAGTGCATTGCACTCGAATGGGAACGAATGAAGCAGAAAAGGATTAAAAAATTATTCAAGTCGATTCCAAAGCGAATAATTTCGGTGATAAAAAACTCTGGAGGATCTACAAAATATTAAATATTGAGTTCCCTTCGTATGTATGCATAAATGTTAATTAATACCAATAATGTGCTATTATTTTGTCGCACCGGTTTCTGAATTTTTGCAGATGAAACAAAAAGGACCATCCTTGTATATAGAAACTTAGCGCTATTTGGTGTTCAACACTTATGTGTGCCTGTCTACATATTGAAAATTATATTTTTGTACTTTAATAAATATCAATTAACAAATTTTGTGGGGTGTGCTATTCTATTGTCGCGGACTGTATATATATATATATATATATATATATATATATATATATATATATATATATATATATATGTATGTATATGTATATATCAGTTGGCGATATGTTTAGTTTAGTTTCGATATAATTCCAATGCAGTACAATAAAATTTATACCTATGTTAGCAATACAATGTAAGTGGTTATTTGGCATCATGTATATAACTGGTGGTTTGTATGTAACGGATCGTTGAATTTAGAATTTAGGGTGCAGATAAAGCAATAATCAGTTAACTTTCAAAGTTAACGTAAACGAGTAAACTGTAGCCGTGAACTGCAATTTAATCTAAATTTAATTCCGTTCGAAAAATAACTAATATAAACGCTTCGAAATGTACATACCAGTGGGAAACCCGATACACATAACACAGAATAACAAATTGTAATAATTTCGTGAACGAAACATTTCATTTGCGACCATAACCGTCAAAACACTGCCACGAGTGAACCGCAATTGTTCAGAACAACGAACTAAATTCAATTATAAATAGTCCAAGTTGTCACTGTTACCATTACCACAGGTTTTTTTAATGTTTGGAAAAAACAGCTACGTGTGCAACGGTACTTTGGAACTTTGATTCTCGAACTACGGTCTCATGAGAACAATATTACATGTGACAAACTTATAGAAAACCTCGCATCGGCTATATTTTATGAAATTACTTTCATCTCTGCCACAATTAATGGGAATTGGTAGGATTCGACTTTAACTCCATTAAGTTTAAATTTAATTTATTTTTTCCATTATTTAGCCAACTTCGTTTTGTCGAATTTAAGGAATTATATAATCACCGATGATTTTATCGTTAGAACCAATATTTCAACCATATTAAAAAAGATAATATAGAAGATTGTTGAAACAAAATAATCGTCCTGTCAAATATAATTATGTAAATGAAATCAATATGTAAATCAAATGAAACACAATAACGTAAATGCTGTCAAAGAGAAAAGTAATGGAAAATAAGGAAATTTATTAACAAGCAGTAATTACAATTAAAATATGAATTGAAGAAAATAAATACAAATACGGAAATTGCAGAATTAGGAACCTCAAAATCTTAAGAAAAACAAGTACAATACAAATTATTAGCAAGAAATATTTGACGAAAATTGAAAAATAAACAGCTAAATACAACAAGTGAAAATAAAAGGCAACCATAATGAAACGAAAAGTGTGAATGAAAGCAAAATGGATATAGTAAAAGCAAACAGACCTGGATAAAAAATCCAGGGCAAATAATGGGTAACAAGAAAGACAATAATTCAACCATGAGAAAATGAAAATAGAAAGAAATAGGCAAAATAAAAATTTATCGTGGATAAAAAATTAACAATTAAAACTTATTATGTGGATCTTAATGTTACAATAAGTTGGAACTGCAAAAAAAGAACCTGATTTGGATTCCTAAACGATAAACCTTGTTGTTAAACAAATTTAGGTGCAAAATGTAAATCGCCGTTCGCACAGCTCATCATCCAACACAAGAGATTTTACCTGATCCAACGTATCGCCACGTTTAAAAATAATGCACGACAAATATTATTAATAGGTGCAAAAATATATGAAGAAAAACTGAAAAATCAACAGCAAATAATAAACAAAGGAAACTTGCGAATGCAGACAAAATACAAATGGTAACACTTTTAAAGTTAAGAAAAAATACAAACATAGAGAGAAAATCCCTTTCATCATTTCCAATTCTATCTCAATATCTGAATAAAATAATAAGCAATATTTATAATTTTGGGTCATAATATCGAAAATAAGAGTAAAAGTGGAGCGACACATAAAGCTTTAAAAACCATCACAACCACCAAAATTATTTCGACGCCACACCAGTCCCGTTAGAAAACATAAGTTAATTTCAGGTTTGAAAGATTAAAAATTACGTTATAATATGTACCACAAACCACCTAGTTCAAAAAGTCAATCGCTGGGTGGTGTCGAAGCCAGGCGGAAGTTCAAATGAAGAATGCTTAAACTTTTATTTAATACTAAGAGTGAAAAAAATCAACTGTTGATGTTCAGCAAGGCGGATTATTTTGGAAAATACATTACGTGCTATATAGCAAGTGTGGATCTGGTACAAGGTATCGATAAACTTGGATTCCGTGAAAATGGACCCTTCCCATGAATGCTCGTTGCGCTTCCTTTTCCTTTCGATCGTCGGGATGCCAAATTACTAACGTTGAAAGATTTGCTAAAGCCTGGCTACAATCCATCAACTTCAGAAAAATAATCTCGAATTAATGACAAAGTAAAGGAAAGGTTCCGTAAATATATATCAACTGAAATGTCAGCAAGTTATGATGAATAAAAATCAAAACTTGATTCTCACAACCAGCATTTCGATGCTACATTGAAGCAAAAGATAGCTATGAGTGAGAACTGAAAACATGTTCGAAAAACATTTTTAGTCTATATATGTTCACAAGTTAATTGTTCGCTAGATTTAATTTAAGACATTTATTTCAATATCCTTAAAATAATTGTCGTTATCAAATTTCTTTCCCTTCAGCTTTGTTTATGGACACAATTTTTAGTTATTTTATGTGATGTGTCATTATAGATCCAGTTTGTTTATTTAAGTTCGCATATCATTTGTTCGAAAGTGATAATTTTAAGTTTATGTATATTTTCTTTAATAAATATAAATCAAAACGTATTGTTTAAATGTATTATTATAGCAACTTGTTTATTCACTAAGCCATTCAAAGGAATACATACTAACCCTATTATGGTACTAAAAATAATGAGACTTACGACTCTGGAAATTTGGGTATTTCGAATATTTAAACAATTAATTACATTTTCTATGGGGATAATTATCTATACATCCAAATGCAACAAAATAATGAAACATTTAGCTTTGAAAGTAAAATTAGGCCATAAGGTACAATAATAACCCATATATTGGGATTTAAAATGATAAATCTTACGATCTTAATTTTTCGACCATAACTCACAATTGATAACTTCATTAATAAAATTCGTTCTTATTTTTAAATTCGCAATCGTGGAGCTCGTAATTTTTTAGTGTATACTACCAATTCAATTTCGGCTCGCCAACGTTGGTGCAAGAGCCATAGCGTTCGTCCAACCGTTATGAGCCACATCATGGAGCAAACGGGATTGAAAAAGTCGCAGGGCATTACTACTGACCTTGCAAAAAGTAGAATCAAAAGAAAGTCGTTGCAGCTCTGAAATATTATTACTAATATCAAATCCATTTTCGAATGATTTAGAGAAAAGTCTGTTGTACAATATTTCAACAGGTCAAGCAGTACAAGACAACATTGAACAATTTTTGCTTAACGTAGAAAAACGTGGAAATGAGCAACGAGAACAATTTCTTGGAGAATGTTGTGAAGATGCAGAAAGATTGGAAAGAGCGATAAAAAAGAATAAAATTTTAACTTTCGTGGATGCAGATCCGAAAAAAAGAATTGCTTTGTCTGGAAAACTGGTAGAAGTACGAATGCAACGCGACTTATTTGCACAATTGCTATTCATTTCGCTTTGTCATATCCACTAACGCCACGACCCTTAGCTTTGTGCCACGCAGATCGGGTCATTTGTAAAACTGATAAATCAGTATTATTAAAAATATTCCAGACAGAAAAACGTACCCCACCACAAAGATGTGACGTGCTAGTTTATGATGGTTTCTTTATGCTGCATGCATTGAAAGACGTTCCCTCTACGTTTGGGAATATTTCCAAAAAGCTGATTCAAATGTTCACTAGAAATAATGCGCGTATTATTATAATTACATTCGATCGTTACGTTTCGCCATCGATTAAAGATAACGAGCACTTCTTGAGAGGCAGGATAAGAGGTCAACAGTACCGTATAAATGGCCGCGATCAAGTACGCGCAGCTAATTTTGCTATCGAATTGAAGAACATCTATTTCAAAGCTGCCTTAGTGGAATTTGTTTGCGACGATTGGACACAAAATGATATGGCTACAAAGTGATGAAGTCGTAAGAACCGTCGAGCATAAACTATCTTGTCCAGCTCACGAGGAAGCTGATACAAAAAATGTATTTCATGTTTGCAAGATAGATTTTGATGCTCACGTTACAATAAGATGCTCAGACACGGATATTTCTATCATAATGCTTGGAAATATGGCTTAAAAATCACGATGCACATTGGTTCCGGGAATTCACAAACATTCGTTGATATTACGGAATTATACGAAAAATTAGGGACCAACTTGTGCGCTGTGTTGCCGGGGTTCCATGCCCTCACAGGCTGCGATTATAATCCTGCATTCTACAGGAAGGGAAAAAAAGCCTCTACAATTATTGCGAAAATCTGAATCATACATGCGAGCATTGAGCGATATTGGAAATATCCCGTACTGTTCATTAGACGAGGCTTTCCAAACGATCGAGGAATATGTTTGTCGCGTGTACGGATTCAACGGGATAAATGATGTCAACGCTACACGAGTAGCTACGTTTGTTAAAAATTACCAACCGAATGACAACAGCGAGCTGCTGAAATTAAAACATCGCATCGACGGAGCAATCTTCCCACCATGCAAATCCGAGCTACGCCAGCATTTATTGCGCACTTCATACATGGCGAACCTTTGGAGCCATGCCTATCTCCAAAACCCATCGGGATTATCTTCCACTGATTGGGGATGGGAAGAAGACGAAGATAAATACACATTCAAATGGTTCGAGGGAGATGAAGTACCCCCGTCAGTCGCTAGCATAACGGATAGCAGCGAAAGTATTGCAGGTATGGCATTTTTGTCGGTTACACTTTTTTCCAGCATGTATACGTTTCTGGTAGCCTAATTTTGATGCTTAACATATTCATTTGCAGATGAAGAGAAAGAAGCTGAAGACGATGAGAGTAATTCAACACTGAACAGTTCTGATGAAGATTCATCAGGGAACGATTCTGATACAGATTCTACGATTGAAAGTGAATAATTTCTACAACATTGTTAATTTCTATATTTCTATTTCTTTTTTTATATATTACCTTTAGATTCGTTCGAAGTTTGAATGGAAGTTTTCTATTCGTGGAATTTCTCAATCCCAAAACACGCAACTACAAAATTCGGCAATCGTGATTGCGTTCCGGTGTTTTTTAATTTGTATGTAGCGTGCGAAACTGGCTGTTGACGTCGAGACCACGCCTTTTCTGCTTATGTTCGTTAAACGAGATATAGCAAACGACTAGTTAAGAATGATAAAACGGTGATCAATTAGATGTAGAATACCGAAGTAGGCAAAAGACAGCCATTATTAGATATCGATTATATAAACTTATACAGGATCCAGCAAATTGTTATATATAGAGAGCAAGTTTTGTTATTCTTGCCATGTAAAAATGAAATGAACTATGTTGAAAATGGAAATTGTGAAAATATTTGTAACAACAATATTGATATTATTGAGAGTAACAGAACAAAATATTCACTGATCACCGATGAAGTTTTAGATGTAGCTATAGAAGGCGCTCAAAATGAAATGGAATATATCGAGGAAGAAGAAGTAGATGACTTTATTGCAGATAAGTTATCGTGAGAACAAGAAGTGGATATTTTAGAACAAGATGGTAAAGTAATTTCAATATCTGTAATCATTGGTGATTTGAACCAATTACTTTCAGTTATGGACTCTGCAATTTTTAAAGTAACTAAAAATAATGCAATATTTTACGACACAAATCCCTTGTTCAAGTTTTACGAGTTAACCGAAATAATGAGGCAAATAAATAGATGAAATAGCATTTATTCAGTCTCTAAATAACTTAGCCATCGGACAAATGACCGTTGAAAATATAAAAATTATAATAAAAAGTAGAAAAGTTGACGAAGTAGGTGTTCCTGATAGTGCATTTAGGATATTTGCTGAAAATGCTATCGTTGATTTATTTAATTACGAAAAATAGCAAAATTCCCTCGTACCGAATATCAATCTGAGCCTAGTGACACCATTTTAGGAAAAGTTACTGAAAGTACATGATGTAAATGTTTAGAAACTTTAAAAACCAAAAAAAAACTAGCGAAGTAAATAGCCTGCTATATTCAATTAAACTAAAAGTAGGAATAAGATATATGATAACCGTTAACATAGATGTTGAAGATGGCCTAGTGAATGGTGCTTGTGGTACTTTGAAATTAATTAATAATATAATATAATAAATTATGGTTAGATTTTAACTCTAAACTTGTTGGTAATAAGGCCAGGTTATCTTTCATGGAATTTATGAAATCGGAAAATATGCGTCAATTGACACCAATCGTCAAAAGTAACATTGTATTAAATGTATCAAACAAATTGCAGTACCAAACTGCACGGAAACAGTTCCCTGTCGTTCCTGCCGAAGCTATAACCATTCATAAAAGTCAAGGATAGTTATGAACATATCTCCATTGACTGTAATTGTTCACGTCGAATAACTCCAGCTATGATGTACGTAGCGTTGAGTAGGGCTACAACTATACCAGGATTATGTATTTTAAGAGATTTCCGGCCATCAAAATTAACAAAAAAATTGGTTAATTGGTATATATTTAGAAATTGGCAGATTAAGAACAGAGCAGAAAATTGTTTTATCATATAATACATTAAAGGAAATCAATGGAATCAAAGTTATTTATCAAAACGTGTGTTCCTTACCAACCAAATTAAAATATATCTTACAAGACGACTGGTATCAACGGGTGGAAATCTTAATCTTTGCAAAAACTTTAACGAAAGAAACAGATATTGTTGAAATTTCGAATTTTAAAACAGCATATAGGTCAAATATATCGAACGATTTGCGAGGTATAATTTGTTACGTTAAAAATAATGTTTCAGTTAAGGCAATTACCCATGTGCTTGAATCAAAACAACATAATAACCGTCCATGTCACGTAGAATTTATTAGTTTCGAGGTTGAAGAATACAGTTTTATAGCAGGTTATAAATCGCCGGCTACATCTCATGTGATGTTTGAAAAGAATTTTCATGAAATTATCAGTAAAATAGCTGTTGCAGGTAACGATCTCATAGTTTTAACTTCGATATCAGATGTAGTAACAGTATTTAATTTTTAAACAAAATTGTAGGCAGATATAATCTTTCGCCATTGTTTCCGTTAGACATAGTCACTACCGATTATAATACGCAAATAGATGTAATATTTCCAACTGTAGACAAAATTAACTCAGGGGTTTATGAAACGTATTTTTTGTATCATAAACTAATATTTGTCATAGTCAATTATAAAGAAATTAAGAAAAGAAGCAATACATTAGACGTAAAGAAAACATATCAAGCAGATACAGTTTGAAGTAAAACCGTGTTTCGAAGTTGTAATCCTGTCATGTATAAGCATGCGGAATGGTTTTGTGATTGCCATACAAGTTTTCTCTATTTCGTTTTGTTTGTTTACTAATGGGGTCCAGCGCCTCAAACTCGGCAAGAGTAGAGACCTAAAACATTTAACTTTTAAAAAAGCTCTGCCATAAGTATCTCTGTTGCTCCATATAATTTGCTACATTGGGCCAAGTTCATGTGTGAATTCAGTGAAGCCTATCGTCTTAAGGTTCAAAAGCATAGTGAACAACTTAAAAAATAGATATAGTTTACTATTGGTATACGGCTTCAATTATAGGAAAACAACACCAACAGTGAAATAAAACGAGGGCCAAATAAATGATATCGTCAGAGCACTAAAACTTTTATATTGGCCGTCAAGAGATAGCGTTGGAAAGTCGTTAAAGTGCAAAGAATTCAGTGAAACACGACGATACGTACGAGCACTGCGTCTTTATGTGCTTCTCTTCTGATATTGACGGTTTAATGAATGAGCTTAATATGAAACATGTACCTGCCGAGTAGTGTATTTTTATAGATCCGTCTAAATACAGCCTAAAAGCAGTTTGGCTTCATAATGGAAACAAAAGAAAACCAATCTATTCCGTTGGCCCAGTCAGTTAGAATGAAAGAAACCTATGACAACTTAGGAACTTGACAACTTGTTAATCCACAAAAGGTGTTTCTTCCGCCTCTACATATTAACTTACTTGGATTAATGAAAAACTATGTAAAAGCCATGGACAAAGAAGGCGATTGTTTCAAGTACCTAAAACTAATATTTCCACACTTAAGTGATGCAAAACTAAACATATTTATTAGACTCCAAATAAAGAAGTTTCTAGATGATTTGCATTTTCAAGAAAAATTAAATGAAAAGGAATTGGCAGCTTGGAAGTGTTTTGTAAGTGTAGTGAGAGAATCTCTAGGCAACAGGACATATGAATAGGAAATATGAATAGTGAATACTATAAAAACCTCATAGATGATAACTTGGATGCCTATGAAATACTATGGTGTGGAATGTGGCATGTCTTTAAAAATGCACACATTTCGATTTTTCCGGATTATTTGGGCGCAGTAAGCGACGAGCAAGGTTCCACCAGGACATCAGGGTGATGCCAGGGTCGCTGGGACCCATCAATGTTAGATGACTACTGCTGGTTTTTAAAAAATCTGCAGTGGTCCGCACTGAACTTTCTTAAGCTTTTGTACTTTCGCAATTCACTTATTGCGCAGGAGTGTACCATCCTGCAATTGACTCTATGACTATTCATCGTATTCAAAAAGTTCAAAATGCGTGCTTGAGGTTTGTATATGGTATAAGAAAATATGAACATGTCTCTCACAAACTTATGGATTGTGGGTGGCTTAACATGAAGAATCACAGAGAGCTTCAGTGCCTCTGTTTGTGTCAAAAGATATTCATATTTCGGTCACCGCCGTATCTCCATCAAAAAATACGTAGTATGACATGCTAATGTTAGATCAGAAAATATATTTAGTACAGTGTTACAGGAAAAAGTTACCGTTAGTTAATAGAATAACTTAATAGTTGTTTTCTGCTTTAATAATTTAATTACAAATTTCTTATATTTTCTTCTGAAAATGTGCATAACTTTAGATTCGGGACAACTTTTCTTAGTAACACTTTGACGTATTGTGAACGGAAAAGGTAGTTTACCTAGAAGTAAAATAGTTTTTGTAAAACTGTAAAGGCCTAGTTGATTTAAAAAACTCGAAATTGAACTAAAAATAAGTTCCAAACCAAGCAGGGCGGGACCCCAAAATATCAAATTCCAATTCGAAAATTGTGGGTCAGTCATACCTATTGTAAACTCAATCCGGGGACATACGGTATACAAAGACGTTAGGGTCACGTGGCATATTTGCGTATCACAAATGGGCCTTTACACCGTTCCAAATATTGGAGACAACAACGCGTTTGTTAAACGTTAATTTCGAAGCATATTACATTTCCTAACGTTTGAACTGTTGGAGGGGGCACAGCCAGGCAGGTGCATCGAAGACGGGGCATTTATATATTCTCACTTTACTCCTACACTTATTGCACCAAATGTGGTCGCTAAGAGCTACGGCTATTCTGCATCCTTTATTGGTTTGGCTTCTGACTTCGTGCGTTCTATCGTGATTTGAAGAAACTTTCTGCGCCCAAATAATTAAATCACTTGTTCTATTGGGTTTTTGCATTTATCGATGTTTACTTATTTATTTTAAGTGAGATACAGTCATAAATCGTCACAATATTTAAATTTAGAACAACGAAATTCTTGGAGGAATAAACTCTATTACGTGGATGTTAACAAAAAAGTACATAATTAAAAGTACGTATTTACTTTTCTGTAATACTGTCATATTTGACAAGACACATTTTCAATTTGAATAATTTTTTAACTTAATTGTAGCAACCCTTTTATATGTTGACACTGGACATTTGACAATTGCCAGTCGTTCTTGTTTAATCTACGCAAGGTGTAAGACAGGGTATCGTCTTGTCAGTGTTCTGTTGTCAGTGGTTTGGTAGGAGTGATTGGCTCGCGCCAAGAGGTTTTGATGGCCACTACATATAAAGGTATTTCAACAACCAAGATTCTTGGTAATCGTTACTGACGAAGGGTAATAACCCAGAAACAATATTTTCTCCTCCAGCTTGAACTTCTTGTCCCCAAGGCGCTCGAGCATCTTGTTTAATCGTGTCGATTGTATCTTCCATTTTTGACTGTGTTTATTCGGTGAGTATGCTGTATTTGTTTGGGATTCGGTACTTATGAATTTTGGGGCGCGGAATGTTCGAAAATTGAATATTTGTTTACGTGTGTGTTGGTGTTATGAATTGTTTTATAAAATCAAAAATTTCTTGTTTTAAATTTAAAGATTGTCTTTTACGGTCTTGGTACTTTAGATACTTTATTGTTTCTATAAATATGAAAATACAGGATTTTAACGTTGTTAGATTTGTCAAATAGTGGCATGAAGTAAGTACATGCAAAGAACTTAAATAGGTATAGAGCGAAAAAGTACAACGTACATCTCATTTCATTAGTCTGTCAAGAGATTAAGTATATAATATCCATTGATGTTATAACAACGGTGATGATCGGTGAAGAAATCAGAGCACAATTTTTTGAAGGTTGCATATTATTTTTAACTTTTCATCGCATCCGGAAGTTTACTAAAGCACTTCCCACTCATGTATTCCATTTATTGCTGTGAAATTGAAAGTCTACAATAATTGATTCGGATCACCACTTCTTGTATTGTAGTCATGAAAGTCTTTATTTCTTTTAGCCTTGCTATCAAGTCTGAATAACACCAGTTTGTCATTATCTTCTGTTTCTTAAAAATATTCGCACAGTGTGTTCCTGGTTTAGCACCTTCAATAACTCTTAAAAGTAGTGATGGGCATAATCGAGATATTTCAATAATCGATTATTAGTAATAGATATAATTTAATAATCGACTAATATTAGTAGTTAAAATTAGTAGTAGTCGTACTAATACTAATTAATGCAACGTACAACATAAACGTTCTAATAGCACTAACAGTGTGTTTTCTAAAGCCGTGCAACTTACAAATTTACATCGAAACAAACTATCGTCTAAAAATTTAGATCAAATTATATTCCTTAATACCACATTCTTATAAATTTGTTTTTTTTATTATTATTATTATTGTTTAATCTAGAGTTATTAATTTATTATATAGGTACCTTTGTTTCTATTGAGAATTATACTTTTGTTGTTATTTGCTCATATTTTTTATATATTATTGTGGCAGTTTATAAATATTATTGTAAATTTTGACGCGTTTTATTTACTAACGCAATATCATCAACACCATTGTACTTATTTAAATTATTGTATTCTTCAATCCGACAATGACGATCGGTCGAGACTACAAAAAATAATTGAAAGAAAGCTTCGCTTAGCGATACGACTAATTAGTTGCCACAATCGAACGAGTCCAATGTTAAAATAAAATATCTCGAACCTGGAACTACTATTAATATTTAGTGGTGGGGTTAAAATATATCGAGATATCGGCACCTTCTCGGTCCGCTGCTCGGTTCCGTGATCGACGTACGACTACTAATTTAGTACTACTAATTTTCAGAGTGCATAGTCGATTATCTCGAGAGATTTTAATAATCGACTAATTCGTGTATCGCATCTCGATTATTCCCATCACTACTTAAAAGTAGTTTCTGTGTATTGGTCACGAGGAGGAGATTATTTTCTGCTATTGTTGGATCCAAACCATGTTCATTTTCGGGATCTAATTTCAACTCATCTTCACTTTCTAATGGAATATTTGCTAATTCTAACAGCTCATATCATTCAGTAGCGTTTTGTCTTGAAATCAAGCCTCCAACGACTCATTTCTAAAAATAAAATAATTGTCTTTGTTGTCGTTTAAATCTCCTCCTAGTATGCTGGCATGTCGGTCGTAATTAATAATGGTTTTGTAAAGTCTGGGGATTGCATAATAGACTTTTACATCTCTCAAATTTGACATATGATGAATCGATTATTATTAACTAAGTATTTAGTAATGGGTTTCAAAATGTTTACATAATCTTTGATGCATTTTCGTAAATTCATTTATTATCGTAATAACATAAAATGTTAATTTCCAAGCATCTTGTTTCACATCTTCACTCGTTACTAAGTGTCCGAGGTATCTCATCACTTACTTTAGGAAATTGTACTTGTCTAGTGTAAATTTAACACTTGTTTCTTTATACAAATGGCTTTCATGATGGTGCGATGAGGACACCCGTTCTGTTTTATTGTCTTTGTTGTCGTTTTAATTTCCTCGTGGTCCGCTGTAACGTGTTTTTACCCCTATTAAGCAACATCTATAACTGTTTTTGGTTGGTTCGAGTTGTTAGACTCGTAGTGCAGGTATCTTCCTGTGTTTGTCCTTTTTCAGTATACGTTGTTGATCAATAGACCTTCATTTTTCTTTATCTGAATGTAGAAAACCGGTCGTCTCTTTCGCATGTGAATTTAATTGGTTGGCAATCAGAGAGAGACATTGGTAATCCCACTTCTGTCGATGATAAGTATCATCTACTTGGAAATACGTCTCAAGGCATAGTTTCAGCATTTCCTTGATAGCTTCCAAATATTTGTTATTTCATTTGTTGTAATTATGTGTTTTCATCATATTTGCTCAGTTTTTAAATACATAGAAGAATGGTACAAATTTAAAAGAAAATGCAAATTCTAGGACTTTGGAATAATGCAATCGAACCTAGCGTATGGCGTAATGTTTAGGGCGAGATTAATGTATGCGTGCCTATCGTTGGCTTTAAAACCGCCCGTAACAGATCGGACTTTCAAATGGGCGATTCGTGTAGACGCAACCGGTCCTGGCCTGTTTAAGGACTGCCGTGATTTTTTCCGATAGGCGTCAATTACTAATAGAAAGGAACTGGAGGCAGTGAGCCTTCCAGACAGCTGCGCATTAGTGAAAACTGTAAAAATTATCAAAGCCACCCCAAACCGAAAAGTCAAAATTTGGCGCTAGAAAATTTAAATCGTTAAAAAAGCGAGAATATTTTTTAAACGTAAAACAGAAAAGCATTCGAGACTGCTCCTGCCACATTTTTCGAAAAAACTTTTCAAATGAAAGTTGTTTAAAATATCAATATCTATAATTTATGTTAGAATATTTTTTTCCGTAACGTGAACCGTTTTCGAGATATGGAAAAAGGTGATAAGAGTAAACCATCACTTCCGGTTGATAAATTGATTTCAATATATATAATAGGACGTTTTCCTCCTTGCTATATACAAATGTTAAGTTTAAAGTTTCGGAGCTCTAGCTATAATCGTTTGGACGCTAGAGTACGCACAGACACACACAGGCACACAGAAAGACAGACAGACACTCAGACGTCATTCCGAAAATAGTCAGAAACGGGTACCTCAAAACATGTATATCCGTTGAAATCTCGAGTTCGAAAATTTTCATGATTCCATATACTTACTTATACATAAAGTATAAGAAAGTAATAAAAGAATTCTGGGTGGGTATTGTAGCGCATCTAGGATATTTCAAGATATAACAAAAATCTAAATTGGAAGTTTACCGACTAAACCTCCATACAACAACAACAGAAACACGGTGGTTCAACTTTCGGACATCTGGTGGAGCGTCTAGGTGGGCACCTGGGAGGGCACGGATTCGATATAGGACAACAAGGATTGCATATCGGCGGACAACACGGCGAAACAATTCGTTCGGCGAACAAGGTTCACATTTCGGAAGTATCGGGCAATTGACCCATTGCACCATTTCTCTACGTCGCTGTTCAACCCTCTTGTTTAGTCTTCGTAAACGTGTTAGACAAGGTATCGTCTCGTCAGTGTTCTGTTGTCAGTGGTTCGTTAGGAGTGATTGGCTCGCGCCAAGAAGTTTTGATGGCCACTACATGTAAAGGTATTTCAACAACTAAGGTTCTTGGTAATCGCTACTGACGAAGGGTAATAACCCAGAAACAATATTGTCTAGCGATCCACCAGTTAGTCTTCATGGACCTGTATTAATTAATGTTCACTACACCATTGAGGTGTAAGATTAGACCATCTTTCGTGTAAATTTTACATTTTGCTGTCAGATTTGACAAGACACATTTTTAATTTGAATTGTTTTTGAACTTAATTGCAGCAATCCTTTTATATGTTGACACTCGACGTTTGACAGTCGTCTCTTGTTTAGTCTCCGCAAGGTGTTAGACAAGGTATCGTCTCGTCAGTGGTTCGTTAGGAGTGATTGGCTCGCGCCAAGAAGTTTTGATGGCCACTACATGTAAAGGTATTTCAACAACTAAGGTTCTTGGTAATCGCTACTGGAAATGTTCCCCGAAAGGTCGCTTCGACGTTTCGGCAGAGTCCCATATGCCATCTTCAGCAAGCTGTTCTAGGTCACGCTGACTTAGTTCTAAATAAACATTCACTCTCCATTGCTATTAGCAATTGTGTGGGCTTGCAAGTATTTTAGACCATATTTATTTAGTAGACACTTTACAATAATAATCGAACACAGGCCCCTTACACGGCTTATGTCTCTAAAATAACCTAATTCAAAATTATTTGGCTGGCGGCACAAGTTAGAAGATATGATTACGAAATGCTAAAAAAAAAGTGAAAACCACATGCCAACGCTGATTATTTGTCAAGAATCGAATTAAAAAAAAAAGCAAACGAAATTATCACGCTCAAGCTTTACTCATCACACGCAGTTCCTGAATTGCAGTTCTTCAGTTGTGTCAGCTTCTGTTTCAGTTGTTTGTCGTACCGCCAGAGTAATCGTTCCGCTCTCTTCTGTTCCTGCTTCAGTCGCGCGATTTCACAGCACGTTCCTAGCATTCCTTTGCCAGTTTCTCGTGCAGCGCTTGTTCCACCTCGCACTCCACCTTGTCGAAATCCCATATTTACAATTCAAATTACCGACGAATGTTTAAATGAAGCAAAAAATGAAATAGTAATATCCCAAGTAGGATATTCAACATTGCCACCCAAAATTTATACATTATTTCACACCAACCAGAGATTCGAGATTCAATTCAGTAAAAGCAACATGGAACAAAAAATAATTTATTTTATAAAACAATTCATAACACCAACTATTGTAAGTCTCATATTTTACTACATTGGAGCAAATAAAATCGAATCGTCCCAACATCTTTGACATGTGTCACTCGTAAACAAATATTCAATTCTCGAACATTTCGCGGCCTAAAATTCATAAGTACATAATCCCAGAAACACCCATTGAAATACAGCATAATCACCGTATAAAAACATTCCCAAAATGAAAGATAAAATCGACAAGATCAACAAGATACTCGAGTGCCTTGACGACCAGAAATGCAAGCTGCAGGAGAAGTTGCAGTTGTTAAATTTAGTTAATCTGGTATTAGAAAAAGTAAGGGAGATCAGTTGACAGGAAAGAAAAATAAAAATAAGTTTATTATTGGAACCCGAGCGAACAAGAGGAAAAATTTAGAAATATATATATATTTACTTATTTTGTGTCATGGGCAGTCAGTAATATTTGTAAATAAGTTTTGTTTATTTTCATGTTATAAGAACACAATATTTTTGTTAAAAATGTACAAATATGATTTTTTGCATTTTATATCATAAAATATGTATTTTTATAATTTTGCTCGAACCAAGTATAAACTTAATGTTCCGCCATGCGTTTGAGGTCTGTCATACATATATGAACGATGTGGACTATTTGGATAAAGAAAGTAAATACATTTTGGGATGACCAATATATTACTTAAAGACCTGTTAACCGAAAATGAACAATTAACTTTACTAAAAACATACCATGCTGGCGAAACAAATCATCGCGGTGTACATACAAGAAAGAGAATAAAAATGAAGACAATTTTATTGGCACAATATTAGATCACATATTAATGATTGCGAAATTTTCAGTATCGCAAAATATGACAGAAATCACACTCGCTTAGCATTCATTCTCCAAATAAGCGCACATTAAAGTAACACAAGTTTAACGGCCTCTCAAAAATTAATAAAACTCCGAAAAATTTAAGAACTAAATTATTCCAAATTTTGACATACAAAATAAATGACCATTCCATCAGTATCGAATGGAATGATTTCCGTAACAAGAATTCCTATATATGAATATTAAAAATAAATCAATACGTTTTAGCATAAAATATCAGTATTCATACAGTGAAGGTCTCAAACTAAATGTATCAGTGAAAACAATACACACGATGTAACACGATACCTTTGAAGAGGTGGTCCGAAAATATTGTGGAAAGTGCCCTGGAGAAAATGTCCGTTCCCTAAGTCCAGTGTCGTCTGAGGAAATTTCCGCTTACTAGGCTGATATATTTAAGACCACTGAAAGTTGGGCAAATTGTGGTGATAAAAAAAACTATGTGAGGAAATCAAACAATAACTGCAAATAGTCTATGGTAAGCTTTACATTATAGTAAGATGTAAATACATTTCTTGTAAGTAAATGTATGTTCGAATTCGCTTCAAACTTGCACATGTTAAATTATTGTGTTGTCTTATATTATTGTCTGCAGGTGGAACCATCGAACGTAGAGTAAATCCTTTAAAACGAAAGCTAAAGTGTTTCGTGACGGTTACGCCTATTCATTTTACAATTGTTTACAGAGTGTAATGGACACCATCTACATGTAATCGGGCAGACCCAGCCCGGCCACGGTGTGCAATCAATCGGCTAAGATCAACATCAACCGTTGCCTTAGTTCCTCGCAGCGTACCTCCGCCCTGCAAGATTGAACATACGTTCAATCTATTTATTTCTCCGAATCGATTCGAGTGAATTTGTTGAAGAATACCTTACGCCTAACGTAACATATAATTTATTCTTCACGCCAGATTCGATATATGCACGTTTTTGTGAAATTATTCGTTGAACTTTTAATTAACCCTCGTACAAATTTCAAAAATGTACCTTCTATATATTTATTAAAACTACATTGCTAAACACATACAAATCTCACAAAGACCCCCTCCCCGTTCCGATCTTCGCTCTTGCCTGTGTGTAAATCGAAGACATTTTCTCGAGGGGCATCACCAAATTTGCCAAAGCAGGGACCACGCCAAGACAGGTAGTTTTTATTTCTATTACAGTTTTAATGGACTTCATCAGAAATTGATAATTCGATTTCCGGTAATGGTACCAAATCACATAACACGCACGACACCAAACTGCAAAACGAAAAGAGCCACGAAATTTATTTAATATGTATTTTGTGAAATATGTTAAATCTAAAATTAAAAGGTGACACAATAAACGTTTTAAAGAATACAGGTGTTGTTAATCTGGTATTAGATAAAGTAAGGGAGATCAGATTAAAGGAAAGAAGAAAAATAAAAATAAATATAAAAGCGAAAAAGGGTGGAAAATGAATGAAACACTTTTAGCTATATTAAAGTATATTGCGAAACCTTTTTCTTGCAATAAGGTGTTTCGGAAACCCTTGTCAAGAATAAACATTAATATGACAAATGACATTAAATAAAACCTATCGCAATAAATAAAACATATTTAACTAAAATAAAGTAAAAAGTGTACCTCAAAAGGAACGGATGACATAATAAGATAATAAGATTTTTGAAAATGGAACCAATATGAGCCGCTAAGGTGAGCTAAGGTTTTCAACACCGAATACGACAGTGTGGGTAAATAAGTTACACGAACTTTTCAGCGAGGACTCGGACACTGACCAAGAATCGTGTTCACTAACGCCGCGGAGGTTCCTAGAGGCCGTGTGTACTCCCACGATGCCGGTAATTTCAGCTGACACCACCAAAGAGTTTCAAAGTACAATGTCGAAGAGTTTAAAATACAAAATCAATCAACCACATGTACGTTGTTACAGAAGTGCAAAGAGTTAGTAGTGGCACTTTCAACTAAAAACCAACCAAAGCAGCACCCCACTAACAGGTTTAAATTTTGTAACATAGAGTTTGACCTTTTGTATAAATTTTAACCCAAAATATGGTTCCGACGCCCCTTTTATGGAAACTGCACAACACAACATATTACTTATTTATGCTTTATGTATAAGGAAGTATTGCACCATATTTATACGATTTGAATGGAAAATTATGATTTAGAACACAAATAATGAGATCATGGGCTTCAAAATAAAATCATGTAATTTCATGTTAAAGCATGAGACCTGGTTGCGACTGACGACAACACCCGCCATTGGGTAGTTTTAGTAAACTTGTAAACAGTCCTCGGACGTGGAGGTACATCAAGACGTTTAGTTTGTGTATTTGTATAATTATTTAACGTTGTGTCTATCCGATTAATTTGCAGCTGCAGCTGTAAGTAATTGCAAATATCGCTTTCAAAGATTTTGAATTTTCTGATGTGCCCTTGTATTATGCTCAAAATATTATTCATATATTTACACGTTTATTGTGGAAGTAATAAATTTGGTGCATTCTTATTTCATACTTATAAGTATGATGCACTTCAAATTACTGTTAATTGATTTTGTATGCAATAATCGTTATGAAAAATGGCCGTATTTATTATAGTTTGCATGCTTATGGACGCTATAACCATATACTCGAAGAGTACACTGCACTCCACTCTATTGTAATAAGTGAAAAACCATGTCCTCTCTATTTCTTCTGGTGTCGCTTACGTTTTGAGCCAACCTTCCAAATGAGCTTCAATCTACGAAACGGTGTTATGGGCGAAAGGCCAGTCAATCGGCGAATAAAACACTTTTAGCAATATTAATGTTTATGGGGAAACCTTTTTTGCAATAAGATATTTCGGAAACCTCCATTAAATAAGACCTATCGCCTTAACATATTTAAATAAAATAAAGCAAAAAATGCGTCTTAATAAGATTTTTCAAAATTGGAACCAACATGAGCCCTCAAGGGGAGCTAAGGTTTCATCACCAAAGTCAAGATGTGTTAAACATTTGCATAAGAGAAGAATTAAAGTGCCTCTACACAATCAGGCATAAACAGGAATAATTATTACGCCTCCAGGTTCTACATTCTTAGTCTCAGTCGTACATTAAATGAACGCGAAACAAACTATTCGCACTTGTGTGGGCTTGCAAGTATTTTAGACCATAATTATTTCGCAGGCACTTTAAAATAATAATCGATGACAGTCCCCTTACACGGCTTATTGCATTAATTATGCTACATTAAAAATGCTATACAAAAAAGGAAAACAAAATGCAAACGCATATTATTTGTCTAGAATTGAATTAAACAAAAAAAACGTAAACAAAATTATCACGCTCCACACATCCCCATAAATCAAGAAAGATTTATTTCAAATGCCAAACAATTGCGCACTCGAAAGTCTAATCCCTCGGAAAGGGCGCTTAATATTTGATAGTACATGACTACAGCATAAAATTGTTGAAATTGTGCTCCTGCATCCGTTGTTAAGACGAAAGGTTTGTTAAAGCTTGATTCTGCAAAATGGGGTCATTTGTAACCAATGTTTTACAATATTCGAAACATTGTTTGCAACTATGTTTGATATGTTTTAATATTAAGCATAAAGTTTTGCTTCGCTTTCGGATCAATGCAAATTATATGGTAGTGTAATTAATTTCTGAGCGACGTAGACTGAAACCGTTTGAGGGTCTGCCATACATATATGAACGACGTGGATTATTTGGATAAAGCAAGTAAATAACTTTTAGGATCACTAATTTTTACTTAAAGGAATGTTAACCGAAATTGAATCGACATTAATAAAAAATACCATGCCAGCGAAAAAAATCATCGTGGTATACAATACGAATCACTCAAAAATTAATACAATTCTTTAATCACCATAATATTCCGAAAATAGATAATAACGACCTGGCAGCCTATCTATGCCGCACAAGATGACGCAGATTCAGCACGTGGACAGAGGCGATCCAACCTCGGGACACCAGGTAATCATTTGCATTCGGACTCCCCGCCTCCCACCCAAAAATCTCAGTTACGCAGACACAGATAAAATCGAAGAGTGAAACAAATGTTGGAACGTTACACTTGTAGACGGCTGCGATAAAGAAAGCCGAAGGACACTGGACACTTTGGACAGGATAGCGGCAAACGCTGAAAATAGACAATTTCGCGTATGCTAGCAGATTTTCAAAACTACAAATGGAGCGACAAAGTGAAGATAAATTCATTGCTCGACTATGTTCTTATCATCTGCGGTTTACGCCTCGTTGGTAGTCGCGCAATATTGTGAATGCCAATGCCGCAGATTTGTCTTGAGAGATTGCATAATCAGTACCTCTGGAATATACGCGAAATTCGGTATTATCATCAACGCCGAAGGCAAATGGATTTGGTGTAATGAACCCATCCATAAGGTGTGAGGATGTGCAAATAAATACATTATATTAGAGAAAGTTCTAAGATCAAAGAATTAATGCAATTTGTATATCGGTAAATCGAAAGCAAAGACAAACAAAGCAATCATTTGGATACCTTCAAGAGTTACACTAGAGATTGTTACCTTCCGGTGGAGAGCCTTTTGCTACGTCGCACTTTTGTTAATATTTATACCTCGTTTAACGACCAGATGCAGAAAAGGCGTGGTCTCGGCGTCAACAGCCAGTCTCACACGCTACACACAAATTTAAAATCACTATTGCCGAATTTTGTAGTTGCGTGTTTTGGATTGTGAAATTCCAACAATAGAAAACTTCTATTCAAACTTCGCGCACTTGTGTGGAGATGCATCTAAATAAACCATCGGAATACGTGCCACCCATCCAAGAACCGGACCCCAATGGTTGCACTTCTCTTACGCATAGTTGCACAATACTAAACCCAAAAGAAAACAAGGCAGTCCGCCGCAAAAAGCGGAGCTGCAGGCAATTGACTTCGAGTCATCTCGGTCCACACTCTGAAAACTGGCGCCCAAAAGACTCTTTGGCAAACAAGTGGTGCGTCTGTAGTAAAACACTAGATGGCAGATCGAGAAATTAAAGTTTATCAATTGCCGCAAAAGCAAGGATATCTGGGGATACAGTATATCACTGCGCAACACCGACAAAATAAAAATCCATGCAGTTGGGTCTCCGGTCCCAAAAATGGGAACAAAGAATTCAATGAGAAAACTAATGGGGGCGGTGTTTTGGTATACAAAAGTAACCCTACTAATGGAATCACAATAACGAGAGAAACAGTCAGAAGGAAGAACCACCGTACAGACCTGACTTGACACTCCTAGAGACCATATTTGATGCAACAGCTTTGACGAAAAAAAAATGGCCGCAGAAAACCCCTTATGCATATCAACGAACAAATGGGCATTCTACGTCGTATGTCAGGAAAATGAACATTATACTTCGTGTAGAAATCTAAAATGGAAGTTGTCCGACTAAACCTCCATATTTCAACGACGAAATTATTGATTTACGACAGGAAATCGTTGACAGAACTTCTGTCAGAAATAGAACTACTGACCAACAACTCGTGACGAATTCATCCAGTTCTATAAAATTAAATCAAGAGCCATTGACCGTGAATGGTTTGAAGAAGCTGGCAACTAATATTTACAATGGTCCTTCGTCTGCTATGTTACAAAAACACAAATCCAATTGGAGGACAAAACAAAGGAACAGAGCGACCTCTGCCGATCCTAGATTTAGACGAGAACGATCACCTCATTCTTCAGAAAAATGCAAGACAGACACAGTATGATTCCCAGGAACGGAACCAATGGAACCACTGTCCAGTCCAAAGAAAAACAAAACACAGTGGGGTCCAATGTTCATCGTATTTCCGAAGCAACCAGTTTCAAAAAAATCATCAGTTCCAAAGGCAACTGCAGGCCAGTGTACCGAACCGAAATCTGAATCGATAAAGAAAAGCAATCCAGCAACCTCAAGTTGTATTTCAGGGACGAACAATGAATTGAGCCACCGTGACGTCGTGAAGAAAGGGCACGAGGATAAGGCATCCAACATGAAATGTAGCCTGGCATCGAACAATTACAGTGTGAACGTAACAGCCAAACGTCGAACAGTCAACAATGACAGATGAGTTAGCAGGAGCCCTTGACTGTCAAAGCATTTATCAGTCCGCCATAACAAACTTGAAATGCTGCAAAGCTGCCAAATTTGAAGTTTTTAATGCGTCGATGAGTTATGATATGGATAATGCTGAATCAATCAACCCGTATTGAGATGATCCTCGCTTGATTGAGAAATACGATGGCCTGATAAAACCTGTTCAGAAAATGAAATCGAAAAGTTCATGGACATAACCGTTGACAGCGTCCGTCAAAGAAAATTCTCAGTTGCGCGTTTGCCCGAAAGGCACGTGCACGAATATTGACAAGGACACGTATGCATAGGAAACATATTACACGGATGCATCGGTAACCTACGAAAAAACGAAGTCAAAGATTTAACTAACGAGTTTGTATTGTTGATTATGCAATTATTTACTTTCCCAGAAGCGTCCACAAAATTTCAATTCCTAATGTTTAAGGAACATGTGGAACTGTTAATCGAAACTCAGTCTATTTTAGTGTTTAAAAATTATTACCTGGCGGCGTTTTTCTTCTTGGCTAATTTTGTGGACTGGCATTAGTGGCTCAGTGGTGTGGGTGTTAGCAAACGATTTACTCAGGAATTATTTAAGTAAATCTCCCGATTCACCAAACTCCACCGGGGTCAAATGGATGATAGCATAACAACACGGACAATCATCTTTATTCTTATGGTCATTGCAGCGATTTCGATACCGATCGTCTACATCCCCCCGCACATAGTTTTGGAGGAGGGGTAGTGGGTGGGGGGGGGGGGCAACAGAAATACCGTGGTTCAACTTTCGGACATCTGGTGGAGCGTCTAGGTGGGGGACAACAACCGCACGCGGGCCTGCATCTCTGTGGGCACCTGCGAGGGCACGGATTCGATATAGGACAACAAGGATTGCATATCGGCGGACAACACGGCGAAAACAATTCGTTCGATGAACAAGGTTCACATCTCGGAAGTGTCGGGCAATTGACCCATTGCACAATTTCTCTACGTCGCTGTTCAATCCTCGAAGATATGTCACAAAATTCCACTTGCCACCCGATCAGGTCAGGACAGCAACACGTCGTCTCAGACACAAGCGCTAGACCAAACCGCCCTTTCACTTTCTTGTTCTCGCAACAAACCGGGCAGCAGTCATGCTCTATGCCGTTATACTCACAACAACAATGGTTACACATTTTCCAAGTTTATGATACGAATAATTTTAAAATATTTCAACAAGAAAAATACAAAATGATACTAAATATAAGTCTATTATATCTAAATTTCACAAACTGATTTTAAATCTTTGTGTTTCGGAGACTATAATACTCTTGAAAAGATTGAATAATGACATCTTTCGATTACGCTCTGATATTTACACGTACTTACCAAACAATATTGCAGATAGTTTCTTTAATAACCAATATTACAACTATGAACGAATCATCTATAACGTCAAACGATCAAACATACGTAAATAAACAAACTTACTTAACAAACAAACACGAACAAATACTTTACCAACATTAAATGAAAATTGGTTGATAATTTGAGATCCCTTATAATGTGAAGTTAGTACTGAATGTAGATCCCTAATTTTCAATTCCTACTAAATATTTACCTATAGACAATAATATATATATATATATATATATATATATATATATATATATATATATATATATTCAATTTACTGTTGAGGAAGAAACTGATCGCTCTGTTCCTTTTTTAGACACCAAAGTTATAAGAAATACTGATAACAAAATTATGATTGATTGGTATCAAAAGCCTACTTCTTCGGGAAGATATATAAATTTTTATTCTAACCATTCTATTCATCAGAAAGTTAATATTGTTAAGGCGATGAAGAATAGAGTGGTTAGAATTAGTGATCCCATATTTCTTAATAAAAATTTAAAAATTCTCTCTGATATCTTTATCAATAACGGTTACCCTAAATCATTGGCTAACAAATTAATTTATAATTCTTATTCACAAGCTGTTCCTATCTCTACAGAAAATGTAGTCATTTATAAGAAATTACCTTACATAAAAGATTTAACAAATAGAATTATCACTATTTGTAAAAATGATAATATCAAAATAGGTCAATACAACATCATGTCTTTAGATAGATTATTTTCAAAACTGAAAGATAAAATTCCTCTTCTCCAAAAGTCTAATGTTATATATAAAATTCCATGTATAGATTGTGATAAATGTTATATTGGCCAGACTAGTCAGTGGTTAAACACTCGTTTAATACAACACAAGAGTGACGTTAGGATAGCGAAGTTAAATTGTGCTTTATCTCAACATTGTTTTAATTTGAAGCATCAATTTGACTTTACTAGTACTACTGTTTTGGCCGAAGAGAAAAATTATAATAGCAGGATGTTTTTAGAGATGGTTCATATCAATAAAAATATAAATTCTATAAATTCTCGTTCAGATATTCAGAAACTTAGTACCATTTATTCTTACATTTTGAGTTTGTAGTTATTTGTAGTCTATTTAGTTGGTTTTCTTATCGTTTTTGATTGAGTTATGAATTTAATTTATTTAGTGAGTTCGTTATACAACATGTACAGTAACATTTCTACGTTGTACTCGTTTCTAGGGTTTCACTTTTCATATTTAGATATCGTTTACGTCGACATTTTTGAAAATTGTCATTCATCATCAAAATTTATATTTATCTCCATTAATATTGAGAGCCTTAGCACCTTATCTTTATAATTTGTTTTCGACCTTGTTTTATTCCTCTAGTTGTAAGTATCTTTTATAATTGTTATATGTACGTCAGATGTCATTTTTTAGTTATTCCTGAAGAAGCAATAAATAATATTGCGAAATATTGAATAAAAACAAATGAGTTTCTTTTAATAAGTAGAAGCCTGTTGATCGTCATCCCCAAGAATTTTTAAATTATATAATTGTACGATCGTTACGTCCTCACAAGTTATATATATATATATATATATATATCTTCCTGTGTTTATGACGTTGAAATGATAATCTTATTTGATACAATGGTACTTTACGTCAGGTATGATTTAAAAAAACAAATGTAATTTTTTTTACATTTTATTAATCGTTACGTTTCGCAACTCTTCAGTTTGCTTCATCAGACGGTTTTGTGATATACTTATGCCAGTTGACTTATTTTGCCGATACAAAATTGTGACATTGTTAGAATATCCCACTTCGATATTTCTCTACTACGTGTCTACATTGATTATTATAACTAATACATTAACAAAACAGATTTAAGAGTCAGCTACTCTGCACTCCCCCCCCCCTGGTGATCTCGGTGTCAAAGATGAATCGCGTTAATTTTAGTCTTGATATAACGAACAAAGCCAGACAAATAAAAGCGAATACAATTTTAACTATCTACCTATTTCTTTTTGAATTTGGATAGTATGTTGTCATACTCTTTTGTCATATTAAGATTGAGAAAGATTCCATAAACAGCAAAAGGGACGTAGGGAATCTCCCAAAAGAGTATGACAACATACTATCCAAATTCAAAAAGAAATAGGTAGATAGTTAAAATTGTATTCGCTTTTATTTGTCTGGCTTTGTTCGTTATATCAAGACTAAAATTAACGCGATTCATCTTTGACACCGAGATCACAAGGTGGGGAGTGCAGAGTAGCTGACTCTTAACTCTGTCTTATTAATGTATTAGTTATAATAATTAATGTAGACACGTAGTAGAGAAATATCGAAGTGGGATATTCTAACCATACCACAATTTTGTATCGGCAAAATAAGTCAACTGGCATAAGTATATCACAAAACCGTCTGATCATAAATCATACCTGACGTAAAGTACCATTATATCAAATAAGATTATCATTTCAACGTCATAAACATATATATATATATATATATATATATATGTATTTATATATTTATATATATATATATATATATATATATATATATATATATACATGAAAGATCGAATCTTACACCTCAATGGTGTAGTGAACATTAATTAAAACAGGTCCATGAAGACTAACTGGTGGATCGCTAGACAATATTGTTTCTGGGTTATTACCCTTCGTCAGTAGCGATTACCAAGAACCTTAGTTGTTGAAATACCTTTACATGTAGTGGCCATCAAAACTTCTTGGCGCGAGCCAATCTCTCCTAACAAACCACCGACAACAGAACACTGACGAGACGATACCTTGTCTAACACCTTGCGGAGACTAAACAAGAAACGACTGTCAAATATCCAGTGTCAACATATAAAAGGATTGCTGCAATTAAGTTCAAAAACAATTCAAATTGAAAATGCGTCTTGTTAAATATGACAGAAAAATGTAAAATTTACATGAAAGATGGTCGAATCTTACACCTCAATGGTGTAGTGAACATTAATTAAAACAGGTCCATGAAGACTAACTGGTGGTCATATTTGACAAGACGCATTTTCAATTTGAATTGTTTTTGAACTTAATTGCAGCAATCCTTTTATATGTTGACACTGGATGTTTGACAGTCGTCTCATGTTTAGTCTCCGCAAGGTGTTAGACAAGGTATCGTCTCGTCAGTGTTCTGTTGTCGGTGGTTTGTTAGGAGTGATTGGCTCGCGCCAAGAAGTTTTGATGGCCACTACATGTAAAGGTATTTCAACAACTAAGGTTCTTGGTAATCGCTACTGACGAAGGGTAATAACCCAGAAACAATACCGCGTTGTGGAAATGTTCCCCGAAGGGTCGCTTCGACGTTTCGGCAGAGTCCCATCTGCCATCTTCAGGAAGCTCTTCTAGGTCTCGCTGACTTAGGAGAACTTCTTCATATATATATATATATATATATATATATATATATATATATATATATATATATATATATATATATATAACTTGTGAGGACGTAACGATCGTACAATTATATAATTTAAAAATTCTTGGGGATGACGATCAACAGGCTTCTACTTATTAAAAGAAACTCATTTGTTTTTATTCAATATTTCGCAATATTATTTATTGCTTCTTCAGGAATAACTAAAAAATGACATCTGACGTACATATAACAATTATAAAAGATACTTACAACTAGAGGAATAAAACAAGGTCGAAAACAAATTATAAAGATAAGGTGCTAAGGCTCTCAATATTAATGGAGATAAATATAAATTTTGATGATGAATGACAATTTTCAAAAATGTCGACGTAAACGATATCTAAATATGAAAAGTGAAACCCTAGAAACGAGTACAACGTAGAAATGTTACTGTACATGTTGTATAACGAACTCACTAAATAAATTAAATTCATAACTCAATCAAAAACGATAAGAAAACCAACTAAATAGACTACAAATAACTACAAACTCAAAATGTAAGAATAAATGGTACTAAGTTTCTGAATATCTGAACGAGAATTTATAGAATTTATATTTTTATTGATATGAACCATCTCTAAAAACATCCTGCTATTATAATTTTTCTCTTCGGCCAAAACAGTAGTACTAGTAAAGTCAAATTGATGCTTCAAATTAAAACAATGTTGAGATAAAGCACAATTTAACTTCGCTATCCTAACGTCACTCTTGTGTTGTATTAAACGAGTGTTTAACCACTGACTAGTCTGGCCAATATAACATTTATCACAATCTATACATGGAATTTTATATATAACATTAGACTTTTGGAGAAGAGGAATTTTATCTTTCAGTTTTGAAAATAATCTATCTAAAGACATGATGTTGTATTGACCTATTTTGATATTATCATTTTTACAAATAGTGATAATTCTATTTGTTAAATCTTTTATGTATGGTAATTTCTTATAAATGACTACATTTTCTGTAGAGATAGGAACAGCTTGCTTATTCACATATTTAGATATCGTTTACGTCGACATTTTTGAAAATTGTCATTCATCATCAAAATTTATATTTATCTCCATTAATATTGAGAGCCTTAGCACCTTATCTTTATAATTTGTTTTCGACCTTGTTTTATTCCTCTAGTTGTAAGTATCTTTTATAATTGTTATATGTACGTCAGATGTCATTTTTTAGTTATTCCTGAAGAAGCAATAAATAATATTGCGAAATATTGAATAAAAACAAATGAGTTTCTTTTAATAAGTAGAAGCCTGTTGATCGTCATCCCCAAGAATTTTTAAATTATATATATATATATATATATTTAAAATGTATCTTGTCAAATCTGACAGCAAAATGTAAAATTTACACGAAAGATGGTCTAATCTTACACCTCAATGGTGTAGTGAACATTAATTAATGTATTAATTAATGTTCACTACACCATTGGGGTGTAAGATTAGACCATCTTTCGTGTATATATATATACAGTCCGCGACAATAGAATAGCACACCGTCTAAATTTCGTAGTATTTTAAAAATTGAACAGAAATGAGAGAGTTCAATCCATATGCTTCTTGAGTTACTTCTTATATATCCCTCTTAGTGACTTTGACACTGCCCCTAAATTCTTAGAATCGTTGTGTTGGTAGATTTCGTGGAAACGTAATCCGACAAAATAATAGCACACTTGCTAAACTTTCACTTCTCAGTTGAACACGAGCAAAGGAAGGTGGCTATTTAGTAAGTATTTGATATCTACATAGCGTGGTGAATTACTGCGGAAAACTTCTTAAAAAATGGGTCGTGGAAAGAAGCTAACAGATAGTGAAATGAAAATAATTATGACACTATCTAAAGAAAATCTTTCTATTTCGAAGATTGGGAAAGTAATTCATAGAAGCCGGAAGGTTGTCATGAATTATTTGAAAAACCCTGAGAAATACGGTAATACAAAACGTCCTGGACGACCTGCGGTACTATCAGCACGAGAGAAACGTGCTATTTTAAGGGCAGCATCGAATGCACCAATGACTGCCAGGCAGATTGCTGAAGCAGCAGGCGTGCAAACAAACGTCAGAAATGTGCAACGTGTCCTGCAAAGATCTAAGCACCTGCAGCGAAGGAAGCTTAAAAAAAACCGCCTCTAACCGAAGCGCATAAGAAGGCACGGTTGCAGTTCGCAGAGCAGCATACTCACTGGAAGAAGAAGTGGAGAAAAGTCATGTTCACCGACGAAAAGAAGTTTAATCTCGATGGACCTGACGGGTGGAGTTATTAAAAAAAAAAAAAAAAAAAAACAACCTTTATTTGGCATACTCTCATACAATTTCTCTCCATACATTTCATTCCAAATCTCCCTCCTGTTCTGTTCTCCTCCTCCCTCTCTCTTTCTCGCTCCTATCCTTCCCAGCCGTTCTCTGCCTTCTGCCTCCTCACTTGCCTGCAACATAACAAACTTTAACCCCTTTCCACCCCCCTCCTTTTCCTACCCTCTTCTCTCTTTTCCTTTAACTTTCTTAATAGCTCTACTCCTGTTCCTTCCTCTGCCAACATCCTTCTCCAATCTTTTCCCTTCCTCTCTTCCTCCTCTCCCCACTCCATTCCTTCGCATTCTTCCCACCAATGTTTCCACTCGTCCCATTCTTTTCCGCATACTTCACACCTCCTATACACCTCCCCCATCCAATATTTGTTTGCTCTTTCCTCGTTTCCGCATCTATACCTGGCAATCGTCTTCTCTTCTTCTGCTGTTTTGTCTCCTCCTAAATACTTTGGCTTCCTTCCTTTTACTTGCAATTCTTTATATTTTTCATTATATCTGGCCCTTCTTATCTTCTCCTCTCTCTCCTGTGACTCTCTTTGTTTCCATTTCTCTTCCAACTCTCTCTCCACCCACCACCCCTCTCTTCTCCTGTCTTCTACCTCCCCCACCGTCATCGCCGCCTTCTCATATAGTCTTACTCTTGCCAACTCCCAATCTGATAGATCTCTTCCCCTCCTCTCTCTCCTCTCCATTTCCTCCACTACCCTTTTCCCCAAGCTATTCTCCCTCCCTCCTTTCACTGACATCTCGTATCTTACTGCCCTCTTCCCCGCCTCGATCGCCACCTTCTCTCTCCCAGTCTCCTGTCTCACCACATAGTCTGGTGTCGACCTTTCTAGCTGTAAAGCTCTTTTTATCTGCCCTACTTGTACTCTCTCCACTCTCTTCTGTTCCCTAACTCCCCATATCTCGACCCCATACATCATGATGCTCCTGGCACACACATCCCATATTTTCATCGTCTCTTCGAATTTACCCTTTCTCTTTCCCCATACCATGCTTCTCAGTCCTTCCTCCGCTTTCTTAGCTTTTTTACAAACCTGCTTTATGTGTCCCTCACACGAATTATTTTCCCTCATTACATACCCCAAATATGTCCATTCCCTCACCTGCTCAATTTCTTCCCCTTTCCATGTCATATGTACTTCCTTCTGCCTCCCTCCCCCTTTCCTGAACACCATTAGCTTCGTTTTTCCTGTGTTCAAATCTAACCCTCTTCTATCCAAGAACCCCTCCAATCTCTTTTTCATCTCTTTCATCCCTTTCTCTGTCTCTGACAGGATGACCACATCATCCGCGAATGCCAGAGACCAGATCTTCTCATTTCCCAGTTTTACTCCCCCATCCTGTCCTCTTTTTAGCGTCTCCTCCAGCTGCGATATATAAATATTGAATAGTTTCGGGCTCAATGGGCACCCCTGTCTCAAACCCCTTGACGTCCTGAATTCCTCCGACAGCTCATCCCCTACTCTCACCCTGCATCGCGTCTCTTCATATATCTGTTCCACCCTGTTCACTATTCCCTTCGATATCCCCACCTTTTCCAGTGTCCTTATCAGTATCCTTCTGTCCACTCGATCAAACGCCGCCTTCAGATCTACGAACAGTGCGTACACCTTGCCCCCCTTCTTTGCCAATTCCCTCTCTATTATAAAATTCAACACATATAAGTTGTCCCTTGTGCCCCTCCCTACCCTAAATCCCGCTTGTCCTTCTGGTAGTATTTCTTTTTCTTCTACTTCCTCTTCCAATCTTGCTGCCACTAGTCCTGTATATATTTTGTATCCTACATTCAGTAGTGATATCCCCCTGTAATTTTCTTTTTTCTCCTTGTCTCCTTTCTTCCAGATCGGCACCAATAACGCCATCTTCCACCCTCTTGGCATTTCCCTCTTTCCCATCCATATTTCATTTATCCTCTTAAGCAACTCCTTCCACACCTCCTCCGGTGCACTTATCCACCCTTCTGTGTCTACTCCATCTTCCCCGGCTGCCCTTCCTTTTTTCATTCTACTCTTTATCTTCATTATTTCCTCCCATGTAAATTCTTCCATTCCCCTCCCCTCACTCTTCCGTCTACTTTCCTCCTCCTCTTCTTCCTTCTCCCCACCCAGTAGCTGCCTGAAATATCTCCTCCATTCTCTGACTTCAATACCATTCACACTTCCCTTTCCTTTCCTTCTCCTTCTAATGTACTCCCAAATCTCCTTCTCCCCTTTCAGCCCTTGAATTTCTTCCTCCTCTCTTAGCCTCTGTTCCTTCTTTTTCCTCTCCCACATCTCCTTCTGCCTTGCCCTTTCTTCTATATACTTCCCCCATATTCCCTGCCCCTGTCTCGCCTCCTTCAGCATCTCCCTCAGCTTCCGTTTCCCTCTCCTGCATTCCTCGTCGAACCATGACCTTTCGCCTTCCCCTTTTCTAATGTTCTTCGTCTTTGTAGCCTTAATCATCTCCCTAACAATCTCCTCTATACTTTTTACACCTCCCCAATCTACTTCTCTCAATTTATTTTGGTAGTCCCTTCTCGTTTCTTCGTTCCATACATTCAGCTGCCTCAGCTCTTCTTCCCCTTCCTTTTGCTTCTTCCTTCCTTCCCCCCATAAGTCCACCTCAATTGGTAAGTGATCTGATTCCGCTCTATTTCCTACCCTAAATCTACACACTTCCCTCTTCACCTCCTCGCTCGTTATTACCAGGTCTATCACTGATCTCCCGTTGGGTCCTACGTAAGTAAATTCCCCTTCTTTATCTCCATTCTCGTGTCCATTGAGTATTTCCCAGTTCCCTTCATCTATCCATTCTAACAGAATCTTCCCTTCCCCATTCACTACCTCATCCTTTGATCTCCTCCCATCTATTTCCTCTCTCTCTCTCCATCCCCTCCATCCTATCACCGTCGTATCTTTTCCTATTCTTGCGTTCATGTCCCCTCCCATCACAACCTTCCCCTCTTCCTGCTCCATTATCTCGTCCATTTCTCCTGTCACCGTCCTGATTTGTTGATTACTGTACACTGTGTAAATTCCCCACTTCTCTCCATCCCTCATTATCATTCTACCCTGGATTGCCTCTGAATCGTACCGCCCCTCTTTAACCTCCTCCCATCTCTCTTTCACTCCTGTTATTATTCCCCCCTTCGCCCTTCCCCTTTTTCTCTCTCTTGTGGCTGCTCTACACTCCCATCTGTACCCGGCCGGCATGTTTTCTTTATATCTTGCCCACGTCTCCTCCTCTACCCATGTCTCTGTCAGTCCAATGTAATCAAACTCTTCCATGTATTCCCTCAAGTCTCTGTTGACTCCTCCCTCCTCCTTCATCCACTTCTTCCACCCCGCTATATTCCAAAAACATATCCTCATCCCTTTTACCTCCTCTCTCTCTCCCCCGCCCTCGCCACTCCTTCTCTCCCTCCTCCAGCCTCCTTCACTCCGCTCCCTATCACCCCCTCCTCCCCGTCCCCCCTTACTCCGCTCTCCTCCTGCCCCCTTCATCATTAGTTTTTTGGTCTTAGAGACCCCGTTTCCCCCTCCCATACTAGCCATGTATTCTCCACTTTCAACTTCTTATATCCCATTCTTACTCTCTTACCTTGGTCTCTTTCCTTCTTCGCATACTTCCAGATTTCTCTTTGTACTTCCCTTTCCTTCTCTGTCAGGTCATTGTCTATGTACACTCTCGTTCCTCCTAATTTCGCCTTGTTCTTCATAACTTCCTCTTTTTCACCTTCTGATGCAATTCTCGCCAGTACTATCTCCTTTCCATCTCTCCCCCCCAGCTTGTACGCCTCCTCTAGCCCCACATCCACCTGTAATTTTTCTCTTAGCCATTGTTTCACTTGTTCTCTTTCCCTTCCTTTTTCTACTTCTAGTCCCCTTATTACGATATTCTTCCTTTTCTCCTTTTTTTCCATATATTCCACTTTCTCTTCTAGTTTTCTTATTCTTTCTTCTGCCTCCATCCTTTCCTTCTTCCATTCCTGTTCCACTCTCTTTCTCCATTCCCTGTCTTCCTGCCTTTCCTTCTTCATCTCCATTATCTCTTTCTTAGTCTCCTTTACCTCCTTCATCATCTCCTTAATCATCTCCATCAAGTTCTCCATTGTCTTGTCTTTCTCCTCTCCGCTACTTTCCACACTCATCCCCGGTGATCTGCGCGTTCTCCGGCTCCTCGTGAATATATCCGGTTCGTTCCTTTCGCCCCCTTTTTCTTTCCCGCCCGCGTTTGCCATGTTAGATTTCGCGTATTTCCGTTATTATCTTTCCACCTGTATATTATACGCTTTCGCTTCGCGTACTTTTTTTTCTTCCACACACCGCTCGCCCGGTTAAACCTTTCGCGCACAAAAAAGTCTGCAAGAAGTACGGCCGCGCTGCCGTCCGATAACGCGATCGTCCCGTGTCGCACCTCGACTTTCTGTTATGACCGTTTACTCGTCCGCACTTCTTACTACCGCTCTGATTTTTTGACCTTCTATTTCACTATTGTCTATCTACCCGACCGAACCAAATTCACCTACGTCGTATCACTACTTCCCCTATTTAATTTGCTATCTACGGAGCACCGATTACCACGTGTTTCCACTGCAAGAAATCTGCCTGCCTTAATGGAGTTATTATTACCATGACTTACGTAAAGAAAAAATGTTTTTGATCCGGCGCCAGATGGGTGGCGGAGGAGTCATGGTATGGGCCGGTATCGGCTACCATGGAAAGACGAATATTAATTTTATCAGTGGCACAATGAACAGCGTGAAATATCTAAAGTTAATCCGTGAACAAATAACCACACACGCAACCAGAATTTCCGGGCAAACACCCATATTCCAGCAGGATAATGCAGCGGTTCACACAGCAAAGGTTGTGAAAGCATTCTTCGAGACGGAAAATATTCAAGTCTTGCAATGACCAGCTCGTTCCCCTGACTTGAATATTATAGAAAACTGTTGGGGAGACCTTGCTAGAGCAGTTTATGCTAAAGGGAGACAGTTTAATAACGTAAACGAATTAAAAGAGTGCATTGCACTCGAATGGGAACGAATGAAGCAGAAAAGGATTAAAAAATTATTCAAGTCGATTCCAAAGCGAATAATTTCGGTGATAAAAAACTCTGGAGGATCTACAAAATATTAAATATTGAGTTCCCTTCGTATGTATGCATAAATGTTAATTAATACCAATAATGTGCTATTATTTTGTCGCACCGGTTTCTGAATTTTTGCAGATGAAACAAAAAGGACCATCCTTGTATATAGAAACTTAGCGCTATTTGGTGTTCAACACTTATGTGTGCCTGTCTACATATTGAAAATTATATTTTTGTACTTTAATAAATATCAATTAACAAATTTTGTGGGGTGTGCTATTCTATTGTCGCGGACTGTATATATATATATATATATATATATATATATGTATGTATATGTATATATCAGTTGGCGATATGTTTAGTTTAGTTTCGATATAATTCCAATGCAGTACAATAAAATTTATACCTATGTTAGCAATACAATGTAAGTGGTTATTTGGCATCATGTATATAACTGGTGGTTTGTATGTAACGGATCGTTGAATTTAGAATTTAGGGTGCAGATAAAGCAATAATCAGTTAACTTTCAAAGTTAACGTAAACGAGTAAACTGTAGCCGTGAACTGCAATTTAATCTAAATTTAATTCCGTTCGAAAAATAACTAATATAAACGCTTCGAAATGTACATACCAGTGGGAAACCCGATACACATAACACAGAATAACAAATTGTAATAATTTCGTGAACGAAACATTTCATTTGCGACCATAACCGTCAAAACACTGCCACGAGTGAACCGCAATTGTTCAGAACAACGAACTAAATTCAATTATAAATAGTCCAAGTTGTCACTGTTACCATTACCACAGGTTTTTTTAATGTTTGGAAAAAACAGCTACGTGTGCAACGGTACTTTGGAACTTTGATTCTCGAACTACGGTCTCATGAGAACAATATTACATGTGACAAACTTATAGAAAACCTCGCATCGGCTATATTTTATGAAATTACTTTCATCTCTGCCACAATTAATGGGAATTGGTAGGATTCGACTTTAACTCCATTAAGTTTAAATTTAATTTATTTTTTCCATTATTTAGCCAACTTCGTTTTGTCGAATTTAAGGAATTATATAATCACCGATGATTTTATCGTTAGAACCAATATTTCAACCATATTAAAAAAGATAATATAGAAGATTGTTGAAACAAAATAATCGTCCTGTCAAATATAATTATGTAAATGAAATCAATATGTAAATCAAATGAAACACAATAACGTAAATGCTGTCAAAGAGAAAAGTAATGGAAAATAAGGAAATTTATTAACAAGCAGTAATTACAATTAAAATATGAATTGAAGAAAATAAATACAAATACGGAAATTGCAGAATTAGGAACCTCAAAATCTTAAGAAAAACAAGTACAATACAAATTATTAGCAAGAAATATTTGACGAAAATTGAAAAATAAACAGCTAAATACAACAAGTGAAAATAAAAGGCAACCATAATGAAACGAAAAGTGTGAATGAAAGCAAAATGGATATAGTAAAAGCAAACAGACCTGGATAAAAAATCCAGGGCAAATAATGGGTAACAAGAAAGACAATAATTCAACCATGAGAAAATGAAAATAGAAAGAAATAGGCAAAATAAAAATTTATCGTGGATAAAAAATTAACAATTAAAACTTATTATGTGGATCTTAATGTTACAATAAGTTGGAACTGCAAAAAAAGAACCTGATTTGGATTCCTAAACGATAAACCTTGTTGTTAAACAAATTTAGGTGCAAAATGTAAATCGCCGTTCGCACAGCTCATCATCCAACACAAGAGATTTTACCTGATCCAACGTATCGCCACGTTTAAAAATAATGCACGACAAATATTATTAATAGGTGCAAAAATATATGAAGAAAAACTGAAAAATCAACAGCAAATAATAAACAAAGGAAACTTGCGAATGCAGACAAAATACAAATGGTAACACTTTTAAAGTTAAGAAAAAATACAAACATAGAGAGAAAATCCCTTTCATCATTTCCAATTCTATCTCAATATCTGAATAAAATAATAAGCAATATTTATAATTTTGGGTCATAATATCGAAAATAAGAGTAAAAGTGGAGCGACACATAAAGCTTTAAAAACCATCACAACCACCAAAATTATTTCGACGCCACACCAGTCCCGTTAGAAAACATAAGTTAATTTCAGGTTTGAAAGATTAAAAATTACGTTATAATATGTACCACAAACCACCTAGTTCAAAAAGTCAATCGCTGGGTGGTGTCGAAGCCAGGCGGAAGTTCAAATGAAGAATGCTTAAACTTTTATTTAATACTAAGAGTGAAAAAAATCAACTGTTGATGTTCAGCAAGGCGGATTATTTTGGAAAATACATTACGTGCTATATAGCAAGTGTGGATCTGGTACAAGGTATCGATAAACTTGGATTCCGTGAAAATGGACCCTTCCCATGAATGCTCGTTGCGCTTCCTTTTCCTTTCGATCGTCGGGATGCCAAATTACTAACGTTGAAAGATTTGCTAAAGCCTGGCTACAATCCATCAACTTCAGAAAAATAATCTCGAATTAATGACAAAGTAAAGGAAAGGTTCCGTAAATATATATCAACTGAAATGTCAGCAAGTTATGATGAATAAAAATCAAAACTTGATTCTCACAACCAGCATTTCGATGCTACATTGAAGCAAAAGATAGCTATGAGTGAGAACTGAAAACATGTTCGAAAAACATTTTTAGTCTATATATGTTCACAAGTTAATTGTTCGCTAGATTTAATTTAAGACATTTATTTCAATATCCTTAAAATAATTGTCGTTATCAAATTTCTTTCCCTTCAGCTTTGTTTATGGACACAATTTTTAGTTATTTTATGTGATGTGTCATTATAGATCCAGTTTGTTTATTTAAGTTCGCATATCATTTGTTCGAAAGTGATAATTTTAAGTTTATGTATATTTTCTTTAATAAATATAAATCAAAACGTATTGTTTAAATGTATTATTATAGCAACTTGTTTATTCACTAAGCCATTCAAAGGAATACATACTAACCCTATTATGGTACTAAAAATAATGAGACTTACGACTCTGGAAATTTGGGTATTTCGAATATTTAAACAATTAATTACATTTTCTATGGGGATAATTATCTATACATCCAAATGCAACAAAATAATGAAACATTTAGCTTTGAAAGTAAAATTAGGCCATAAGGTACAATAATAACCCATATATTGGGATTTAAAATGATAAATCTTACGATCTTAATTTTTCGACCATAACTCACAATTGATAACTTCATTAATAAAATTCGTTCTTATTTTTAAATTCGCAATCGTGGAGCTCGTAATTTTTTAGTGTATACTACCAATTCAATTTCGGCTCGCCAACGTTGGTGCAAGAGCCATAGCGTTCGTCCAACCGTTATGAGCCACATCATGGAGCAAACGGGATTGAAAAAGTCGCAGGGCATTACTACTGACCTTGCAAAAAGTAGAATCAAAAGAAAGTCGTTGCAGCTCTGAAATATTATTACTAATATCAAATCCATTTTCGAATGATTTAGAGAAAAGTCTGTTGTACAATATTTCAACAGGTCAAGCAGTACAAGACAACATTGAACAATTTTTGCTTAACGTAGAAAAACGTGGAAATGAGCAACGAGAACAATTTCTTGGAGAATGTTGTGAAGATGCAGAAAGATTGGAAAGAGCGATAAAAAAGAATAAAATTTTAACTTTCGTGGATGCAGATCCGAAAAAAAGAATTGCTTTGTCTGGAAAACTGGTAGAAGTACGAATGCAACGCGACTTATTTGCACAATTGCTATTCATTTCGCTTTGTCATATCCACTAACGCCACGACCCTTAGCTTTGTGCCACGCAGATCGGGTCATTTGTAAAACTGATAAATCAGTATTATTAAAAATATTCCAGACAGAAAAACGTACCCCACCACAAAGATGTGACGTGCTAGTTTATGATGGTTTCTTTATGCTGCATGCATTGAAAGACGTTCCCTCTACGTTTGGGAATATTTCCAAAAAGCTGATTCAAATGTTCACTAGAAATAATGCGCGTATTATTATAATTACATTCGATCGTTACGTTTCGCCATCGATTAAAGATAACGAGCACTTCTTGAGAGGCAGGATAAGAGGTCAACAGTACCGTATAAATGGCCGCGATCAAGTACGCGCAGCTAATTTTGCTATCGAATTGAAGAACATCTATTTCAAAGCTGCCTTAGTGGAATTTGTTTGCGACGATTGGACACAAAATGATATGGCTACAAAGTGATGAAGTCGTAAGAACCGTCGAGCATAAACTATCTTGTCCAGCTCACGAGGAAGCTGATACAAAAAATGTATTTCATGTTTGCAAGATAGATTTTGATGCTCACGTTACAATAAGATGCTCAGACACGGATATTTCTATCATAATGCTTGGAAATATGGCTTAAAAATCACGATGCACATTGGTTCCGGGAATTCACAAACATTCGTTGATATTACGGAATTATACGAAAAATTAGGGACCAACTTGTGCGCTGTGTTGCCGGGGTTCCATGCCCTCACAGGCTGCGATTATAATCCTGCATTCTACAGGAAGGGAAAAAAAGCCTCTACAATTATTGCGAAAATCTGAATCATACATGCGAGCATTGAGCGATATTGGAAATATCCCGTACTGTTCATTAGACGAGGCTTTCCAAACGATCGAGGAATATGTTTGTCGCGTGTACGGATTCAACGGGATAAATGATGTCAACGCTACACGAGTAGCTACGTTTGTTAAAAATTACCAACCGAATGACAACAGCGAGCTGCTGAAATTAAAACATCGCATCGACGGAGCAATCTTCCCACCATGCAAATCCGAGCTACGCCAGCATTTATTGCGCACTTCATACATGGCGAACCTTTGGAGCCATGCCTATCTCCAAAACCCATCGGGATTATCTTCCACTGATTGGGGATGGGAAGAAGACGAAGATAAATACACATTCAAATGGTTCGAGGGAGATGAAGTACCCCCGTCAGTCGCTAGCATAACGGATAGCAGCGAAAGTATTGCAGGTATGGCATTTTTGTCGGTTACACTTTTTTCCAGCATGTATACGTTTCTGGTAGCCTAATTTTGATGCTTAACATATTCATTTGCAGATGAAGAGAAAGAAGCTGAAGACGATGAGAGTAATTCAACACTGAACAGTTCTGATGAAGATTCATCAGGGAACGATTCTGATACAGATTCTACGATTGAAAGTGAATAATTTCTACAACATTGTTAATTTCTATATTTCTATTTCTTTTTTTATATATTACCTTTAGATTCGTTCGAAGTTTGAATGGAAGTTTTCTATTCGTGGAATTTCTCAATCCCAAAACACGCAACTACAAAATTCGGCAATCGTGATTGCGTTCCGGTGTTTTTTAATTTGTATGTAGCGTGCGAAACTGGCTGTTGACGTCGAGACCACGCCTTTTCTGCTTATGTTCGTTAAACGAGATATAGCAAACGACTAGTTAAGAATGATAAAACGGTGATCAATTAGATGTAGAATACCGAAGTAGGCAAAAGACAGCCATTATTAGATATCGATTATATAAACTTATACAGGATCCAGCAAATTGTTATATATAGAGAGCAAGTTTTGTTATTCTTGCCATGTAAAAATGAAATGAACTATGTTGAAAATGGAAATTGTGAAAATATTTGTAACAACAATATTGATATTATTGAGAGTAACAGAACAAAATATTCACTGATCACCGATGAAGTTTTAGATGTAGCTATAGAAGGCGCTCAAAATGAAATGGAATATATCGAGGAAGAAGAAGTAGATGACTTTATTGCAGATAAGTTATCGTGAGAACAAGAAGTGGATATTTTAGAACAAGATGGTAAAGTAATTTCAATATCTGTAATCATTGGTGATTTGAACCAATTACTTTCAGTTATGGACTCTGCAATTTTTAAAGTAACTAAAAATAATGCAATATTTTACGACACAAATCCCTTGTTCAAGTTTTACGAGTTAACCGAAATAATGAGGCAAATAAATAGATGAAATAGCATTTATTCAGTCTCTAAATAACTTAGCCATCGGACAAATGACCGTTGAAAATATAAAAATTATAATAAAAAGTAGAAAAGTTGACGAAGTAGGTGTTCCTGATAGTGCATTTAGGATATTTGCTGAAAATGCTATCGTTGATTTATTTAATTACGAAAAATAGCAAAATTCCCTCGTACCGAATATCAATCTGAGCCTAGTGACACCATTTTAGGAAAAGTTACTGAAAGTACATGATGTAAATGTTTAGAAACTTTAAAAACCAAAAAAAAACTAGCGAAGTAAATAGCCTGCTATATTCAATTAAACTAAAAGTAGGAATAAGATATATGATAACCGTTAACATAGATGTTGAAGATGGCCTAGTGAATGGTGCTTGTGGTACTTTGAAATTAATTAATAATATAATATAATAAATTATGGTTAGATTTTAACTCTAAACTTGTTGGTAATAAGGCCAGGTTATCTTTCATGGAATTTATGAAATCGGAAAATATGCGTCAATTGACACCAATCGTCAAAAGTAACATTGTATTAAATGTATCAAACAAATTGCAGTACCAAACTGCACGGAAACAGTTCCCTGTCGTTCCTGCCGAAGCTATAACCATTCATAAAAGTCAAGGATAGTTATGAACATATCTCCATTGACTGTAATTGTTCACGTCGAATAACTCCAGCTATGATGTACGTAGCGTTGAGTAGGGCTACAACTATACCAGGATTATGTATTTTAAGAGATTTCCGGCCATCAAAATTAACAAAAAAATTGGTTAATTGGTATATATTTAGAAATTGGCAGATTAAGAACAGAGCAGAAAATTGTTTTATCATATAATACATTAAAGGAAATCAATGGAATCAAAGTTATTTATCAAAACGTGTGTTCCTTACCAACCAAATTAAAATATATCTTACAAGACGACTGGTATCAACGGGTGGAAATCTTAATCTTTGCAAAAACTTTAACGAAAGAAACAGATATTGTTGAAATTTCGAATTTTAAAACAGCATATAGGTCAAATATATCGAACGATTTGCGAGGTATAATTTGTTACGTTAAAAATAATGTTTCAGTTAAGGCAATTACCCATGTGCTTGAATCAAAACAACATAATAACCGTCCATGTCACGTAGAATTTATTAGTTTCGAGGTTGAAGAATACAGTTTTATAGCAGGTTATAAATCGCCGGCTACATCTCATGTGATGTTTGAAAAGAATTTTCATGAAATTATCAGTAAAATAGCTGTTGCAGGTAACGATCTCATAGTTTTAACTTCGATATCAGATGTAGTAACAGTATTTAATTTTTAAACAAAATTGTAGGCAGATATAATCTTTCGCCATTGTTTCCGTTAGACATAGTCACTACCGATTATAATACGCAAATAGATGTAATATTTCCAACTGTAGACAAAATTAACTCAGGGGTTTATGAAACGTATTTTTTGTATCATAAACTAATATTTGTCATAGTCAATTATAAAGAAATTAAGAAAAGAAGCAATACATTAGACGTAAAGAAAACATATCAAGCAGATACAGTTTGAAGTAAAACCGTGTTTCGAAGTTGTAATCCTGTCATGTATAAGCATGCGGAATGGTTTTGTGATTGCCATACAAGTTTTCTCTATTTCGTTTTGTTTGTTTACTAATGGGGTCCAGCGCCTCAAACTCGGCAAGAGTAGAGACCTAAAACATTTAACTTTTAAAAAAGCTCTGCCATAAGTATCTCTGTTGCTCCATATAATTTGCTACATTGGGCCAAGTTCATGTGTGAATTCAGTGAAGCCTATCGTCTTAAGGTTCAAAAGCATAGTGAACAACTTAAAAAATAGATATAGTTTACTATTGGTATACGGCTTCAATTATAGGAAAACAACACCAACAGTGAAATAAAACGAGGGCCAAATAAATGATATCGTCAGAGCACTAAAACTTTTATATTGGCCGTCAAGAGATAGCGTTGGAAAGTCGTTAAAGTGCAAAGAATTCAGTGAAACACGACGATACGTACGAGCACTGCGTCTTTATGTGCTTCTCTTCTGATATTGACGGTTTAATGAATGAGCTTAATATGAAACATGTACCTGCCGAGTAGTGTATTTTTATAGATCCGTCTAAATACAGCCTAAAAGCAGTTTGGCTTCATAATGGAAACAAAAGAAAACCAATCTATTCCGTTGGCCCAGTCAGTTAGAATGAAAGAAACCTATGACAACTTAGGAACTTGACAACTTGTTAATCCACAAAAGGTGTTTCTTCCGCCTCTACATATTAACTTACTTGGATTAATGAAAAACTATGTAAAAGCCATGGACAAAGAAGGCGATTGTTTCAAGTACCTAAAACTAATATTTCCACACTTAAGTGATGCAAAACTAAACATATTTATTAGACTCCAAATAAAGAAGTTTCTAGATGATTTGCATTTTCAAGAAAAATTAAATGAAAAGGAATTGGCAGCTTGGAAGTGTTTTGTAAGTGTAGTGAGAGAATCTCTAGGCAACAGGACATATGAATAGGAAATATGAATAGTGAATACTATAAAAACCTCATAGATGATAACTTGGATGCCTATGAAATACTATGGTGTGGAATGTGGCATGTCTTTAAAAATGCACACATTTCGATTTTTCCGGATTATTTGGGCGCAGTAAGCGACGAGCAAGGTTCCACCAGGACATCAGGGTGATGCCAGGGTCGCTGGGACCCATCAATGTTAGATGACTACTGCTGGTTTTTAAAAAATCTGCAGTGGTCCGCACTGAACTTTCTTAAGCTTTTGTACTTTCGCAATTCACTTATTGCGCAGGAGTGTACCATCCTGCAATTGACTCTATGACTATTCATCGTATTCAAAAAGTTCAAAATGCGTGCTTGAGGTTTGTATATGGTATAAGAAAATATGAACATGTCTCTCACAAACTTATGGATTGTGGGTGGCTTAACATGAAGAATCACAGAGAGCTTCAGTGCCTCTGTTTGTGTCAAAAGATATTCATATTTCGGTCACCGCCGTATCTCCATCAAAAAATACGTAGTATGACATGCTAATGTTAGATCAGAAAATATATTTAGTACAGTGTTACAGGAAAAAGTTACCGTTAGTTAATAGAATAACTTAATAGTTGTTTTCTGCTTTAATAATTTAATTACAAATTTCTTATATTTTCTTCTGAAAATGTGCATAACTTTAGATTCGGGACAACTTTTCTTAGTAACACTTTGACGTATTGTGAACGGAAAAGGTAGTTTACCTAGAAGTAAAATAGTTTTTGTAAAACTGTAAAGGCCTAGTTGATTTAAAAAACTCGAAATTGAACTAAAAATAAGTTCCAAACCAAGCAGGGCGGGACCCCAAAATATCAAATTCCAATTCGAAAATTGTGGGTCAGTCATACCTATTGTAAACTCAATCCGGGGACATACGGTATACAAAGACGTTAGGGTCACGTGGCATATTTGCGTATCACAAATGGGCCTTTACACCGTTCCAAATATTGGAGACAACAACGCGTTTGTTAAACGTTAATTTCGAAGCATATTACATTTCCTAACGTTTGAACTGTTGGAGGGGGCACAGCCAGGCAGGTGCATCGAAGACGGGGCATTTATATATTCTCACTTTACTCCTACACTTATTGCACCAAATGTGGTCGCTAAGAGCTACGGCTATTCTGCATCCTTTATTGGTTTGGCTTCTGACTTCGTGCGTTCTATCGTGATTTGAAGAAACTTTCTGCGCCCAAATAATTAAATCACTTGTTCTATTGGGTTTTTGCATTTATCGATGTTTACTTATTTATTTTAAGTGAGATACAGTCATAAATCGTCACAATATTTAAATTTAGAACAACGAAATTCTTGGAGGAATAAACTCTATTACGTGGATGTTAACAAAAAAGTACATAATTAAAAGTACGTATTTACTTTTCTGTAATACTGTCATATTTGACAAGACACATTTTCAATTTGAATAATTTTTTAACTTAATTGTAGCAACCCTTTTATATGTTGACACTGGACATTTGACAATTGCCAGTCGTTCTTGTTTAATCTACGCAAGGTGTAAGACAGGGTATCGTCTTGTCAGTGTTCTGTTGTCAGTGGTTTGGTAGGAGTGATTGGCTCGCGCCAAGAGGTTTTGATGGCCACTACATATAAAGGTATTTCAACAACCAAGATTCTTGGTAATCGTTACTGACGAAGGGTAATAACCCAGAAACAATATTTTCTCCTCCAGCTTGAACTTCTTGTCCCCAAGGCGCTCGAGCATCTTGTTTAATCGTGTCGATTGTATCTTCCATTTTTGACTGTGTTTATTCGGTGAGTATGCTGTATTTGTTTGGGATTCGGTACTTATGAATTTTGGGGCGCGGAATGTTCGAAAATTGAATATTTGTTTACGTGTGTGTTGGTGTTATGAATTGTTTTATAAAATCAAAAATTTCTTGTTTTAAATTTAAAGATTGTCTTTTACGGTCTTGGTACTTTAGATACTTTATTGTTTCTATAAATATGAAAATACAGGATTTTAACGTTGTTAGATTTGTCAAATAGTGGCATGAAGTAAGTACATGCAAAGAACTTAAATAGGTATAGAGCGAAAAAGTACAACGTACATCTCATTTCATTAGTCTGTCAAGAGATTAAGTATATAATATCCATTGATGTTATAACAACGGTGATGATCGGTGAAGAAATCAGAGCACAATTTTTTGAAGGTTGCATATTATTTTTAACTTTTCATCGCATCCGGAAGTTTACTAAAGCACTTCCCACTCATGTATTCCATTTATTGCTGTGAAATTGAAAGTCTACAATAATTGATTCGGATCACCACTTCTTGTATTGTAGTCATGAAAGTCTTTATTTCTTTTAGCCTTGCTATCAAGTCTGAATAACACCAGTTTGTCATTATCTTCTGTTTCTTAAAAATATTCGCACAGTGTGTTCCTGGTTTAGCACCTTCAATAACTCTTAAAAGTAGTGATGGGCATAATCGAGATATTTCAATAATCGATTATTAGTAATAGATATAATTTAATAATCGACTAATATTAGTAGTTAAAATTAGTAGTAGTCGTACTAATACTAATTAATGCAACGTACAACATAAACGTTCTAATAGCACTAACAGTGTGTTTTCTAAAGCCGTGCAACTTACAAATTTACATCGAAACAAACTATCGTCTAAAAATTTAGATCAAATTATATTCCTTAATACCACATTCTTATAAATTTGTTTTTTTTATTATTATTATTATTGTTTAATCTAGAGTTATTAATTTATTATATAGGTACCTTTGTTTCTATTGAGAATTATACTTTTGTTGTTATTTGCTCATATTTTTTATATATTATTGTGGCAGTTTATAAATATTATTGTAAATTTTGACGCGTTTTATTTACTAACGCAATATCATCAACACCATTGTACTTATTTAAATTATTGTATTCTTCAATCCGACAATGACGATCGGTCGAGACTACAAAAAATAATTGAAAGAAAGCTTCGCTTAGCGATACGACTAATTAGTTGCCACAATCGAACGAGTCCAATGTTAAAATAAAATATCTCGAACCTGGAACTACTATTAATATTTAGTGGTGGGGTTAAAATATATCGAGATATCGGCACCTTCTCGGTCCGCTGCTCGGTTCCGTGATCGACGTACGACTACTAATTTAGTACTACTAATTTTCAGAGTGCATAGTCGATTATCTCGAGAGATTTTAATAATCGACTAATTCGTGTATCGCATCTCGATTATTCCCATCACTACTTAAAAGTAGTTTCTGTGTATTGGTCACGAGGAGGAGATTATTTTCTGCTATTGTTGGATCCAAACCATGTTCATTTTCGGGATCTAATTTCAACTCATCTTCACTTTCTAATGGAATATTTGCTAATTCTAACAGCTCATATCATTCAGTAGCGTTTTGTCTTGAAATCAAGCCTCCAACGACTCATTTCTAAAAATAAAATAATTGTCTTTGTTGTCGTTTAAATCTCCTCCTAGTATGCTGGCATGTCGGTCGTAATTAATAATGGTTTTGTAAAGTCTGGGGATTGCATAATAGACTTTTACATCTCTCAAATTTGACATATGATGAATCGATTATTATTAACTAAGTATTTAGTAATGGGTTTCAAAATGTTTACATAATCTTTGATGCATTTTCGTAAATTCATTTATTATCGTAATAACATAAAATGTTAATTTCCAAGCATCTTGTTTCACATCTTCACTCGTTACTAAGTGTCCGAGGTATCTCATCACTTACTTTAGGAAATTGTACTTGTCTAGTGTAAATTTAACACTTGTTTCTTTATACAAATGGCTTTCATGATGGTGCGATGAGGACACCCGTTCTGTTTTATTGTCTTTGTTGTCGTTTTAATTTCCTCGTGGTCCGCTGTAACGTGTTTTTACCCCTATTAAGCAACATCTATAACTGTTTTTGGTTGGTTCGAGTTGTTAGACTCGTAGTGCAGGTATCTTCCTGTGTTTGTCCTTTTTCAGTATACGTTGTTGATCAATAGACCTTCATTTTTCTTTATCTGAATGTAGAAAACCGGTCGTCTCTTTCGCATGTGAATTTAATTGGTTGGCAATCAGAGAGAGACATTGGTAATCCCACTTCTGTCGATGATAAGTATCATCTACTTGGAAATACGTCTCAAGGCATAGTTTCAGCATTTCCTTGATAGCTTCCAAATATTTGTTATTTCATTTGTTGTAATTATGTGTTTTCATCATATTTGCTCAGTTTTTAAATACATAGAAGAATGGTACAAATTTAAAAGAAAATGCAAATTCTAGGACTTTGGAATAATGCAATCGAACCTAGCGTATGGCGTAATGTTTAGGGCGAGATTAATGTATGCGTGCCTATCGTTGGCTTTAAAACCGCCCGTAACAGATCGGACTTTCAAATGGGCGATTCGTGTAGACGCAACCGGTCCTGGCCTGTTTAAGGACTGCCGTGATTTTTTCCGATAGGCGTCAATTACTAATAGAAAGGAACTGGAGGCAGTGAGCCTTCCAGACAGCTGCGCATTAGTGAAAACTGTAAAAATTATCAAAGCCACCCCAAACCGAAAAGTCAAAATTTGGCGCTAGAAAATTTAAATCGTTAAAAAAGCGAGAATATTTTTTAAACGTAAAACAGAAAAGCATTCGAGACTGCTCCTGCCACATTTTTCGAAAAAACTTTTCAAATGAAAGTTGTTTAAAATATCAATATCTATAATTTATGTTAGAATATTTTTTTCCGTAACGTGAACCGTTTTCGAGATATGGAAAAAGGTGATAAGAGTAAACCATCACTTCCGGTTGATAAATTGATTTCAATATATATAATAGGACGTTTTCCTCCTTGCTATATACAAATGTTAAGTTTAAAGTTTCGGAGCTCTAGCTATAATCGTTTGGACGCTAGAGTACGCACAGACACACACAGGCACACAGAAAGACAGACAGACACTCAGACGTCATTCCGAAAATAGTCAGAAACGGGTACCTCAAAACATGTATATCCGTTGAAATCTCGAGTTCGAAAATTTTCATGATTCCATATACTTACTTATACATAAAGTATAAGAAAGTAATAAAAGAATTCTGGGTGGGTATTGTAGCGCATCTAGGATATTTCAAGATATAACAAAAATCTAAATTGGAAGTTTACCGACTAAACCTCCATACAACAACAACAGAAACACGGTGGTTCAACTTTCGGACATCTGGTGGAGCGTCTAGGTGGGCACCTGGGAGGGCACGGATTCGATATAGGACAACAAGGATTGCATATCGGCGGACAACACGGCGAAACAATTCGTTCGGCGAACAAGGTTCACATTTCGGAAGTATCGGGCAATTGACCCATTGCACCATTTCTCTACGTCGCTGTTCAACCCTCTTGTTTAGTCTTCGTAAACGTGTTAGACAAGGTATCGTCTCGTCAGTGTTCTGTTGTCAGTGGTTCGTTAGGAGTGATTGGCTCGCGCCAAGAAGTTTTGATGGCCACTACATGTAAAGGTATTTCAACAACTAAGGTTCTTGGTAATCGCTACTGACGAAGGGTAATAACCCAGAAACAATATTGTCTAGCGATCCACCAGTTAGTCTTCATGGACCTGTATTAATTAATGTTCACTACACCATTGAGGTGTAAGATTAGACCATCTTTCGTGTAAATTTTACATTTTGCTGTCAGATTTGACAAGACACATTTTTAATTTGAATTGTTTTTGAACTTAATTGCAGCAATCCTTTTATATGTTGACACTCGACGTTTGACAGTCGTCTCTTGTTTAGTCTCCGCAAGGTGTTAGACAAGGTATCGTCTCGTCAGTGGTTCGTTAGGAGTGATTGGCTCGCGCCAAGAAGTTTTGATGGCCACTACATGTAAAGGTATTTCAACAACTAAGGTTCTTGGTAATCGCTACTGGAAATGTTCCCCGAAAGGTCGCTTCGACGTTTCGGCAGAGTCCCATATGCCATCTTCAGCAAGCTGTTCTAGGTCACGCTGACTTAGTTCTAAATAAACATTCACTCTCCATTGCTATTAGCAATTGTGTGGGCTTGCAAGTATTTTAGACCATATTTATTTAGTAGACACTTTACAATAATAATCGAACACAGGCCCCTTACACGGCTTATGTCTCTAAAATAACCTAATTCAAAATTATTTGGCTGGCGGCACAAGTTAGAAGATATGATTACGAAATGCTAAAAAAAAAGTGAAAACCACATGCCAACGCTGATTATTTGTCAAGAATCGAATTAAAAAAAAAAGCAAACGAAATTATCACGCTCAAGCTTTACTCATCACACGCAGTTCCTGAATTGCAGTTCTTCAGTTGTGTCAGCTTCTGTTTCAGTTGTTTGTCGTACCGCCAGAGTAATCGTTCCGCTCTCTTCTGTTCCTGCTTCAGTCGCGCGATTTCACAGCACGTTCCTAGCATTCCTTTGCCAGTTTCTCGTGCAGCGCTTGTTCCACCTCGCACTCCACCTTGTCGAAATCCCATATTTACAATTCAAATTACCGACGAATGTTTAAATGAAGCAAAAAATGAAATAGTAATATCCCAAGTAGGATATTCAACATTGCCACCCAAAATTTATACATTATTTCACACCAACCAGAGATTCGAGATTCAATTCAGTAAAAGCAACATGGAACAAAAAATAATTTATTTTATAAAACAATTCATAACACCAACTATTGTAAGTCTCATATTTTACTACATTGGAGCAAATAAAATCGAATCGTCCCAACATCTTTGACATGTGTCACTCGTAAACAAATATTCAATTCTCGAACATTTCGCGGCCTAAAATTCATAAGTACATAATCCCAGAAACACCCATTGAAATACAGCATAATCACCGTATAAAAACATTCCCAAAATGAAAGATAAAATCGACAAGATCAACAAGATACTCGAGTGCCTTGACGACCAGAAATGCAAGCTGCAGGAGAAGTTGCAGTTGTTAAATTTAGTTAATCTGGTATTAGAAAAAGTAAGGGAGATCAGTTGACAGGAAAGAAAAATAAAAATAAGTTTATTATTGGAACCCGAGCGAACAAGAGGAAAAATTTAGAAATATATATATATTTACTTATTTTGTGTCATGGGCAGTCAGTAATATTTGTAAATAAGTTTTGTTTATTTTCATGTTATAAGAACACAATATTTTTGTTAAAAATGTACAAATATGATTTTTTGCATTTTATATCATAAAATATGTATTTTTATAATTTTGCTCGAACCAAGTATAAACTTAATGTTCCGCCATGCGTTTGAGGTCTGTCATACATATATGAACGATGTGGACTATTTGGATAAAGAAAGTAAATACATTTTGGGATGACCAATATATTACTTAAAGACCTGTTAACCGAAAATGAACAATTAACTTTACTAAAAACATACCATGCTGGCGAAACAAATCATCGCGGTGTACATACAAGAAAGAGAATAAAAATGAAGACAATTTTATTGGCACAATATTAGATCACATATTAATGATTGCGAAATTTTCAGTATCGCAAAATATGACAGAAATCACACTCGCTTAGCATTCATTCTCCAAATAAGCGCACATTAAAGTAACACAAGTTTAACGGCCTCTCAAAAATTAATAAAACTCCGAAAAATTTAAGAACTAAATTATTCCAAATTTTGACATACAAAATAAATGACCATTCCATCAGTATCGAATGGAATGATTTCCGTAACAAGAATTCCTATATATGAATATTAAAAATAAATCAATACGTTTTAGCATAAAATATCAGTATTCATACAGTGAAGGTCTCAAACTAAATGTATCAGTGAAAACAATACACACGATGTAACACGATACCTTTGAAGAGGTGGTCCGAAAATATTGTGGAAAGTGCCCTGGAGAAAATGTCCGTTCCCTAAGTCCAGTGTCGTCTGAGGAAATTTCCGCTTACTAGGCTGATATATTTAAGACCACTGAAAGTTGGGCAAATTGTGGTGATAAAAAAAACTATGTGAGGAAATCAAACAATAACTGCAAATAGTCTATGGTAAGCTTTACATTATAGTAAGATGTAAATACATTTCTTGTAAGTAAATGTATGTTCGAATTCGCTTCAAACTTGCACATGTTAAATTATTGTGTTGTCTTATATTATTGTCTGCAGGTGGAACCATCGAACGTAGAGTAAATCCTTTAAAACGAAAGCTAAAGTGTTTCGTGACGGTTACGCCTATTCATTTTACAATTGTTTACAGAGTGTAATGGACACCATCTACATGTAATCGGGCAGACCCAGCCCGGCCACGGTGTGCAATCAATCGGCTAAGATCAACATCAACCGTTGCCTTAGTTCCTCGCAGCGTACCTCCGCCCTGCAAGATTGAACATACGTTCAATCTATTTATTTCTCCGAATCGATTCGAGTGAATTTGTTGAAGAATACCTTACGCCTAACGTAACATATAATTTATTCTTCACGCCAGATTCGATATATGCACGTTTTTGTGAAATTATTCGTTGAACTTTTAATTAACCCTCGTACAAATTTCAAAAATGTACCTTCTATATATTTATTAAAACTACATTGCTAAACACATACAAATCTCACAAAGACCCCCTCCCCGTTCCGATCTTCGCTCTTGCCTGTGTGTAAATCGAAGACATTTTCTCGAGGGGCATCACCAAATTTGCCAAAGCAGGGACCACGCCAAGACAGGTAGTTTTTATTTCTATTACAGTTTTAATGGACTTCATCAGAAATTGATAATTCGATTTCCGGTAATGGTACCAAATCACATAACACGCACGACACCAAACTGCAAAACGAAAAGAGCCACGAAATTTATTTAATATGTATTTTGTGAAATATGTTAAATCTAAAATTAAAAGGTGACACAATAAACGTTTTAAAGAATACAGGTGTTGTTAATCTGGTATTAGATAAAGTAAGGGAGATCAGATTAAAGGAAAGAAGAAAAATAAAAATAAATATAAAAGCGAAAAAGGGTGGAAAATGAATGAAACACTTTTAGCTATATTAAAGTATATTGCGAAACCTTTTTCTTGCAATAAGGTGTTTCGGAAACCCTTGTCAAGAATAAACATTAATATGACAAATGACATTAAATAAAACCTATCGCAATAAATAAAACATATTTAACTAAAATAAAGTAAAAAGTGTACCTCAAAAGGAACGGATGACATAATAAGATAATAAGATTTTTGAAAATGGAACCAATATGAGCCGCTAAGGTGAGCTAAGGTTTTCAACACCGAATACGACAGTGTGGGTAAATAAGTTACACGAACTTTTCAGCGAGGACTCGGACACTGACCAAGAATCGTGTTCACTAACGCCGCGGAGGTTCCTAGAGGCCGTGTGTACTCCCACGATGCCGGTAATTTCAGCTGACACCACCAAAGAGTTTCAAAGTACAATGTCGAAGAGTTTAAAATACAAAATCAATCAACCACATGTACGTTGTTACAGAAGTGCAAAGAGTTAGTAGTGGCACTTTCAACTAAAAACCAACCAAAGCAGCACCCCACTAACAGGTTTAAATTTTGTAACATAGAGTTTGACCTTTTGTATAAATTTTAACCCAAAATATGGTTCCGACGCCCCTTTTATGGAAACTGCACAACACAACATATTACTTATTTATGCTTTATGTATAAGGAAGTATTGCACCATATTTATACGATTTGAATGGAAAATTATGATTTAGAACACAAATAATGAGATCATGGGCTTCAAAATAAAATCATGTAATTTCATGTTAAAGCATGAGACCTGGTTGCGACTGACGACAACACCCGCCATTGGGTAGTTTTAGTAAACTTGTAAACAGTCCTCGGACGTGGAGGTACATCAAGACGTTTAGTTTGTGTATTTGTATAATTATTTAACGTTGTGTCTATCCGATTAATTTGCAGCTGCAGCTGTAAGTAATTGCAAATATCGCTTTCAAAGATTTTGAATTTTCTGATGTGCCCTTGTATTATGCTCAAAATATTATTCATATATTTACACGTTTATTGTGGAAGTAATAAATTTGGTGCATTCTTATTTCATACTTATAAGTATGATGCACTTCAAATTACTGTTAATTGATTTTGTATGCAATAATCGTTATGAAAAATGGCCGTATTTATTATAGTTTGCATGCTTATGGACGCTATAACCATATACTCGAAGAGTACACTGCACTCCACTCTATTGTAATAAGTGAAAAACCATGTCCTCTCTATTTCTTCTGGTGTCGCTTACGTTTTGAGCCAACCTTCCAAATGAGCTTCAATCTACGAAACGGTGTTATGGGCGAAAGGCCAGTCAATCGGCGAATAAAACACTTTTAGCAATATTAATGTTTATGGGGAAACCTTTTTTGCAATAAGATATTTCGGAAACCTCCATTAAATAAGACCTATCGCCTTAACATATTTAAATAAAATAAAGCAAAAAATGCGTCTTAATAAGATTTTTCAAAATTGGAACCAACATGAGCCCTCAAGGGGAGCTAAGGTTTCATCACCAAAGTCAAGATGTGTTAAACATTTGCATAAGAGAAGAATTAAAGTGCCTCTACACAATCAGGCATAAACAGGAATAATTATTACGCCTCCAGGTTCTACATTCTTAGTCTCAGTCGTACATTAAATGAACGCGAAACAAACTATTCGCACTTGTGTGGGCTTGCAAGTATTTTAGACCATAATTATTTCGCAGGCACTTTAAAATAATAATCGATGACAGTCCCCTTACACGGCTTATTGCATTAATTATGCTACATTAAAAATGCTATACAAAAAAGGAAAACAAAATGCAAACGCATATTATTTGTCTAGAATTGAATTAAACAAAAAAAACGTAAACAAAATTATCACGCTCCACACATCCCCATAAATCAAGAAAGATTTATTTCAAATGCCAAACAATTGCGCACTCGAAAGTCTAATCCCTCGGAAAGGGCGCTTAATATTTGATAGTACATGACTACAGCATAAAATTGTTGAAATTGTGCTCCTGCATCCGTTGTTAAGACGAAAGGTTTGTTAAAGCTTGATTCTGCAAAATGGGGTCATTTGTAACCAATGTTTTACAATATTCGAAACATTGTTTGCAACTATGTTTGATATGTTTTAATATTAAGCATAAAGTTTTGCTTCGCTTTCGGATCAATGCAAATTATATGGTAGTGTAATTAATTTCTGAGCGACGTAGACTGAAACCGTTTGAGGGTCTGCCATACATATATGAACGACGTGGATTATTTGGATAAAGCAAGTAAATAACTTTTAGGATCACTAATTTTTACTTAAAGGAATGTTAACCGAAATTGAATCGACATTAATAAAAAATACCATGCCAGCGAAAAAAATCATCGTGGTATACAATACGAATCACTCAAAAATTAATACAATTCTTTAATCACCATAATATTCCGAAAATAGATAATAACGACCTGGCAGCCTATCTATGCCGCACAAGATGACGCAGATTCAGCACGTGGACAGAGGCGATCCAACCTCGGGACACCAGGTAATCATTTGCATTCGGACTCCCCGCCTCCCACCCAAAAATCTCAGTTACGCAGACACAGATAAAATCGAAGAGTGAAACAAATGTTGGAACGTTACACTTGTAGACGGCTGCGATAAAGAAAGCCGAAGGACACTGGACACTTTGGACAGGATAGCGGCAAACGCTGAAAATAGACAATTTCGCGTATGCTAGCAGATTTTCAAAACTACAAATGGAGCGACAAAGTGAAGATAAATTCATTGCTCGACTATGTTCTTATCATCTGCGGTTTACGCCTCGTTGGTAGTCGCGCAATATTGTGAATGCCAATGCCGCAGATTTGTCTTGAGAGATTGCATAATCAGTACCTCTGGAATATACGCGAAATTCGGTATTATCATCAACGCCGAAGGCAAATGGATTTGGTGTAATGAACCCATCCATAAGGTGTGAGGATGTGCAAATAAATACATTATATTAGAGAAAGTTCTAAGATCAAAGAATTAATGCAATTTGTATATCGGTAAATCGAAAGCAAAGACAAACAAAGCAATCATTTGGATACCTTCAAGAGTTACACTAGAGATTGTTACCTTCCGGTGGAGAGCCTTTTGCTACGTCGCACTTTTGTTAATATTTATACCTCGTTTAACGACCAGATGCAGAAAAGGCGTGGTCTCGGCGTCAACAGCCAGTCTCACACGCTACACACAAATTTAAAATCACTATTGCCGAATTTTGTAGTTGCGTGTTTTGGATTGTGAAATTCCAACAATAGAAAACTTCTATTCAAACTTCGCGCACTTGTGTGGAGATGCATCTAAATAAACCATCGGAATACGTGCCACCCATCCAAGAACCGGACCCCAATGGTTGCACTTCTCTTACGCATAGTTGCACAATACTAAACCCAAAAGAAAACAAGGCAGTCCGCCGCAAAAAGCGGAGCTGCAGGCAATTGACTTCGAGTCATCTCGGTCCACACTCTGAAAACTGGCGCCCAAAAGACTCTTTGGCAAACAAGTGGTGCGTCTGTAGTAAAACACTAGATGGCAGATCGAGAAATTAAAGTTTATCAATTGCCGCAAAAGCAAGGATATCTGGGGATACAGTATATCACTGCGCAACACCGACAAAATAAAAATCCATGCAGTTGGGTCTCCGGTCCCAAAAATGGGAACAAAGAATTCAATGAGAAAACTAATGGGGGCGGTGTTTTGGTATACAAAAGTAACCCTACTAATGGAATCACAATAACGAGAGAAACAGTCAGAAGGAAGAACCACCGTACAGACCTGACTTGACACTCCTAGAGACCATATTTGATGCAACAGCTTTGACGAAAAAAAAATGGCCGCAGAAAACCCCTTATGCATATCAACGAACAAATGGGCATTCTACGTCGTATGTCAGGAAAATGAACATTATACTTCGTGTAGAAATCTAAAATGGAAGTTGTCCGACTAAACCTCCATATTTCAACGACGAAATTATTGATTTACGACAGGAAATCGTTGACAGAACTTCTGTCAGAAATAGAACTACTGACCAACAACTCGTGACGAATTCATCCAGTTCTATAAAATTAAATCAAGAGCCATTGACCGTGAATGGTTTGAAGAAGCTGGCAACTAATATTTACAATGGTCCTTCGTCTGCTATGTTACAAAAACACAAATCCAATTGGAGGACAAAACAAAGGAACAGAGCGACCTCTGCCGATCCTAGATTTAGACGAGAACGATCACCTCATTCTTCAGAAAAATGCAAGAAAGACACAGTATGATTCCCAGGAACGGAACCAATGGAACCACTGTCCAGTCCAAAGAAAAACAAAACACAGTGGGGTCCAATGTTCATCGTATTTCCGAAGCAACCAGTTTCAAAAAAATCATCAGTTCCAAAGGCAACTGCAGGCCAGTGTACCGAACCGAAATCTGAATCGATAAAGAAAAGCAATCCAGCAACCTCAAGTTGTATTTCAGGGACGAACAATGAATTGAGCCACCGTGACGTCGTGAAGAAAGGGCACGAGGATAAGGCATCCAACATGAAATGTAGCCTGGCATCGAACAATTACAGTGTGAACAAGGGTAGCCAGCCAAACGTCGAACAGTCAACAATGACAGATGAGTTAGCAGGAGCCCTTGACTGTCAAAGCATTTATCAGTCCGCCATAACAAACTTGAAATGCTGCAAAGCTGCCAAATTTGAAGTTTTTAATGCGTCGATGAGTTATGATATGGATAATGCTGAATCAATCAACCCGTATTGAGATGATCCTCGCTTGATTGAGAAATACGATGGCCTGATAAAACCTGTTCAGAAAATGAAATCGAAAAGTTCATGGACATAACCGTTGACAGCGTCCGTCAAAGAAAATTCTCAGTTGCGCGTTTGCCCGAAAGGCACGTGCACGAATATTGACAAGGACACGTATGCATAGGAAACATATTACACGGATGCATCGGTAACCTACAAAAAAACGAAGTCAAAGATTTAACTAACGAGTTTGTATTGTTGATTATGCAATTATAATACCGTGGTTCAACTTTCGGACATCTGGTGGAGCGTCTAGGTGGGGGACAACAACCGCACGCGGGCCTGCATCTCGGTGGGCACCTGCGAGGGCACGGATTCGATATAGGACAACAAGGATTGCATATCGGCGGACAACACGGCGAAAACAATTCGTTCGATGAACAAGGTTCACATCTCGGAAGTGTCGGGCAATTGACCCATTGCACAATTTCTCTACGTCGCTGTTCAACCCTCGAAGACATGTCACAAAATTCCACTTGCCACCCGATCAGGTCAGGACAGCAACACGTCGTCTCAGACACAAGCCCTAGACCAAACTGCCCTTTCACTTTCTTGTTCTCGCAACAAACCGGGCAGCAGTCATGCTCTATGCCGTTATACTCACAACAACAATGGTTACACATTTTCCAAGTTTATGATACGAATAATTTTAAAATATTTCAACAAGAAAAATACAAAATGATACTAAATATAAGTCTATTATATCTAAATTTCACAAACTGATTTTAAATCTTTGTATTTCGGAGACTATAATACTCTTGAAAAGATTGAATAATGACATCTTTCGATTACGCTCTGATATTTACACGTACTTACCAAACAATATTGCAGATAGTTTCTTTAATAACCAATATTACAACTATGAACGAATCATCTATAACGTCAAACGATCAAACATACGTAAATAAACAAACTTACTTAACAAACAAACACGAACAAATACTTTACCAACATTAAATGAAAATTGGTTGATAATTTGAGATCCCTTATAATGTGAAGTTAGTACTGAATGTAGATCCCTAATTTTCAATTCCTACTAAATATTTACCTATAGACAATAATATATATATATATATAGATATATATATATATATATATATATATATATATATATATATATATATATCTCTTCCTGTGTTTATGACGTTGAAATGATAATCTTATTTGATACAATGGTACTTTACGTCAGGTATGATTTAAAAAAACAAATGTAATTTTTTTTACATTTTATTAATCGTTACGTTTCGCAACTCTTCAGTTTGCTTCATCAGACGGTTTTGTGATATACTTATGCCAGTTGACTTATTTTGCCGATACAAAATTGTGACATTGTTAGAATATCCCACTTCGATATTTCTCTACTACGTGTCTACATTAATTATTATAACTAATACATTAACAAAACAGATTTAAGAGTCAGCTACTCTGTACTCCCCCCCCCCCTGGTGATCTCGGTGTCAAAGATGAATCGCGTTAATTTTAGTCTTGATATAACGAACAAAGCCAGACAAATAAAAGCGAATACAATTTTAACTATCTACCTATTTCTTTTTGAATTTGGATAGTATGTTGTCATACTCTTTTGTCATATTAAGATTGAGAAAGATTCCATAAACAGCAAAAGGGACGTAGGGAATCTCCCAAAAGAGTATGACAACATACTATCCAAATTCAAAAAGAAATAGGTAGATAGTTAAAATTGTATTCGCTTTTATTTGTCTGGCTTTGTTCGTTATATCAAGACTAAAATTAACGCGATTCATCTTTGACACCGAGATCACAAGGTGGGGAGTGCAGAGTAGCTGACTCTTAACTCTGTTTTATTAATGTATTAGTTATAATAATTAATGTAGACACGTAGTAGAGAAATATCGAAGTGGGATATTCTAACCATACCACAATTTTGTATCGGCAAAATAAGTCAATTGGCATAAGTATATCACAAAACCGTCTGATCATAAATCATACCTGACGTAAAGTACCATTATATCAAATAAGATTATCATTTCAACGTCATAAACATATATATATATATATATATATATATATATATATATATATATATATATATATATATAGTAAAGTAAAGTACTCATTTTATTCTTTCTTACCAAAGGTATAGAACACGTCAATACAAAAAATACACATATAATTACATTTAAAATCAAACTATTCAATAAACATTTAACATATATATATATATATATATATATATATATATATATATATATATATATATATATATATATATATATATATAGAAATTTTATTTCTTTTGATGGGATTTTCGACAATTAAATGACAAAATGTTTGTTAGAACATATTTTACTATTAAAATATAATATGTTTATCAACAACGTTTCGGCCAAAAGTGGCCTTTTTCATAGTCTGTAATTAAATAAAAGTATCATACATATATAAATGGTCAGCATAATACAATTGGTGGTAATAATTTTATTTACATTATTAACTCAATTATATTAAGTGTCAAAATATTAGTAAAATTGAAATGAAAATATTATTATTGAGTTAATAATGGTTATTATATAATATTCCTAAACTTATTATTTATTACAGTATACATATGCAAAATTTGAACATAATATTGAAAAGAAAATTGTTATATTACTTACTTTTATATTAGTTATGATGTATAATAATTTGGCATATTGTCATAAATTATGCATGTCAATATTTTTTTTTTGGTGACTAGATAAAATTATTTATATATTTACATTAATAAAATTATTTTCCTTTTATGAGTTACAAATTCCGATAATATATATGTGAAAGATTATCAACATCAGTTTTATTATTTATTGTTTGTGATTCAATTTTGATAAAAATCATTTCAAGAATAAGTCTGGATTTATTGTTTTTTTCTATTGCGAGTATTGAAGTATTACTAAAATCAAATTTGTGTCCTGTTTCATTTTGATGAATTTTTAAAGCTGTGTTGTTATTAGAATATTTATGTCCATTAATTCTTTCTTTTAAATATTGTATAGTTTGTCCTATATAACATTTATTACAATTTGAACATGGTATTTTATAGATACAATGTGTTGTTTTTTGTAAAGGTGGCTTTTGTTTTAAATTTGTGTATATATTATTCTGTAATGTGTATGTATTTTTGTGTGCAATTGCTAAGTTATAAGGTCTAAATATTTTACTTAAATTTTCGGATAGACTTGTGATATATGGAATTTTAATATATTTATTTATTGAATTATGATTCAGGTTATTGTTATATTTGTTTTTGTTATAAAATTTATTAATTCTTTGTTTGAAGATTTTATTTATTAAAAGTATAGGATAGTTGTTTTTTATTAATGTTTCTTTAGCTTTTTTAATTGTTATGTGACGATATTGAGGACTAGTTAAAATTATTGCTCTATCTGCAAGGCTAATGGCTACAGCTTTTTTATGTGTGAGTGGTTGTATTGAATTATAATTAAGGTAACGGCTGGACCACGTTGGTTTAGTGTACCACATTGTTTGAATTTTATTATTTTGTTTTATAAGTGTCATATCTAAAAAATTAATTTGGTTGTTATTTTCGGTTTCATATGTAGAAAAGAAAAGAAATAAATTATATATATATATATATATATATATATATATATATATATATATATATATATATATATATATATACATGAAAGATCGAATCTTACACCTCAATGGTGTAGTGAACATTAATTAAAACAGGTCCATGAAGACTAACTGGTGGATCGCTAGACAATATTGTTTCTGGGTTATTACCCTTCGTCAGTAGCGATTACCAAGAACCTTAGTTGTTGAAATACCTTTACATGTAGTGGCCATCAAAACTTCTTGGCGCGAGCCAATCACTCCTAACAAACCACCGACAACAGAACACTGACGAGACGATACCTTGTCTAACACCTTGCGGAGACTAAACAAGAAACGACTGTCAAATATCCAGTGTCAACATATAAAAGGATTGCTGCAATTAAGTTCAAAAACAATTCAAATTGAAAATGCGTCTTGTCAAATATGACAGAAAAATGTAAAATTTACATGAAAGATGGTCGAATCTTACACCTCAATGGTGTAGTGAACATTAATTAAAACAGGTCCATGAAGACTAACTGGTGGTCATATTTGACAAGACGCATTTTCAATTTGAATTGTTTTTGAACTTAATTGCAGCAATCCTTTTATATGTTGACCCTGGATGTTTGACAGTCGTCTCTTGTTTAGTCTCCGCAAGGTGTTAGACAAGGTATCGTCTCGTCAGTGTTCTGTTGTCGGTGGTTTGTTAGGAGTGATTGGCTCGCGCCAAGAAGTTTTGATTGCCACTACATGTAAAGGTATTTCAACAACTAAGGTTCTTGGTAATCGCTACTGACGAAGGGTAATAACCCAGAAACAATATTGTCTAGCGATCCACCAGTTAGTCTTCATGGACCTGTTTTAATTAATGTTCACTACACCATTGAGGTGTAAGATTCGACCATCTTTCATGTAAATTTTACATTTTTCTGTCATATTTGACAAGACGCATTTTCAATATATATATATATATATATATATATATATATATATATATATATATATATATATATATATATATATATATATATATATATATATATATGTTGGTGCGTTCTCGCGGCTGAAATCTGTGCTTCTTGGTTCTCGGGTTGTGAACCGCGTTGTGGAAATGTTCCCCGAAGGGTCGCTTCGACGTTTCGGCAGAGTCCCATCTGCCATCTTCAGGAAGCTCTTCTAGGTCTCGCTGACTTAGAAGAACTTCTTCAGCGAGACCTAGAAGAGCTTCCTGAAGATGGCAGATGGGACTCTGCCGAAACGTCGAAGCGACCCTTTGGGGAACATTTCCACAACGCGGTTCACAACCCGAGAACCAAGAAGCACATATATATATATATATATATATATATATATATATATATATATATATATATATATATATATATTAAAAATGTATCTTGTCAAATCTGACAGCAAAATGTAAAATTTACACGAAAGATGGTCTAATCTTACACCTCAATGGTGTAGTGAACATTAATTAATGTATTAATTAATGTTCACTACACCATTGAGGTGTAAGATTAGACCATCTTTCGTGTATGTATATATATATGTATATGTATATATGTATATCAGTTGGCGATATGTTTAGTTTAGTTTCGATATAATTCCAATGCAGTACAATAAAATTTATACCTATGTTAGCAATACAATGTAAGTGGTTATTTGGCATCATGTATATAACTGGTGGTTTGTATGTAACGGATCGTTGAATTTAGAATTTAGGGTGCAGATAAAGCAATAATTAGTTAACTTTCAAAGTTAACGTAAACGAGTAAACTGTATAAAATTATTAACACAACCACTATTTCACAATAATAGAATATTATTTATTCTAGATGTACATTTCGAAAGCATTGCTTTCATCTTCAGTAGAATTCAAAACGTCTCAAAATTATAAAATGACATAAATGACAAAAATTACGTAGTTAAGGAAAAATAATTACATATATTTAACAAGATCAAGTAATGCATTATTCAACGGAGACAAATCTGTATTTAATAATTTTAATTGAAATTTTTTCATAAAAATAGCTTCATACATGTTTAAATAACAATTTTGGCAATGTTTTAACAATTTTATATCATTTATAGTAAATGAATGTCCTGTGTTAACAAAATGATTAGCTAACGCAGAACTACCAAAATCACGATTTTTAATACATAATTTGTGCTCCTTAAATCTAATTTCTAAATTCCTTCTAGTTTGTCCTATGTAACATAAATTACAAAAACTACAATTAATTTGGTATATACCAGACTTTTTAATGAAATGTTCTTTATTAATGTTTTTCCAAAAATATGGTTTCGTTATGTAGACGACATTTTTGCCATAATAGATAAAAACTTTGATTTGGAAACTTTTGTTAATTTTTTGAACTGCCAATATGAAACAATAAAATTTACCTATGAACTTGGAATTGATAAAAGTCTACCGTTCTTAGTTTTGGAAATTAGTATAGTTAATAAATCTTTAGAATTTGATATTTATAGAAAAGAAACACACACAAATAATTATATTCCCAATAGTTCGGTCACTTTTCATAAATATAAAAAATCGGCTTTTCATAGCCTTTTTTATCGTCTATTTAGTTTACCCCTTTCAAAATATAACTTTGAGAAAGAATTGAAATTCATTTATGAAATAGGCAAAATTAATGGATATAATGATGTTTTTATTACTAACATTTACAATAAATATAGACAAAAGTTTTTTATCAATTCATTGACCACTTTAACTCCAATTGCGGTTACAAATGTTAATAAAAAGTTCTTTAAATTAACTTTCCACCCTTTTTGGCAAAATTGTCTATCGAATCTATATAAGAAATTTAAATTAACTCCGGCTTTTTCAAACAATAATACTTTAAAAAATTACCTTAATAATAACATTAATAAAGAACATTTCATTAAAAAGTCTGGTATATACCAAATTAATTGTAGTTTTTGTAATTTATGTTACATAGGACAAACTAGAAGGAATTTAGAAATTAGATTTAAGGAGCACAAATTATGTATTAAAAATCGTGATTTTGGTAGTTCTGCGTTAGCTAATCATTTTGTTAACACAGGACATTCATTTACTATAAATGATATAAAATTGTTAAAACATTGCCAAAATTGTTATTTAAACATGTATGAAGCTATTTTTATGAAAAAATTTCAATTAAAATTATTAAATACAGATTTGTCTCCGTTGAATAATGCATTACTTGATCTTGTTAAATATATGTAATTATTTTTCCTTAACTACGTAATTTTTGTCATTTATGTCATTTTATAATTTTGAGACGTTTTGAATTCTACTGAAGATGAAAGCAGTGCTTTCGAAATGTACATCTAGAATAAATAATATTCTATTATTGTGAAATAGTGGTTGTGTTAATAATTTTATATTACAATTTCACAAGCTCATTCGATTAATTGAGTAAACTGTAGCCGTGAACTGCAATTTAATCTAAATTTAATTCCGTTCGAAAAATAACTAATATAAACGCTTCGAAATGTACATACCAGTGGGAAACCCGATACACATAACACAGAATAACAAATTGTAATAATTTCGTGAACGAAACATTTCATTTGCGACCATAACCGTCAAAACACTGCCACGAGTGAACCGCAATTGTTCAGAACAACGAACTAAATTCAATTATAAATAGTCCAAGTTGTCACTGTTACCATTACCACAGGTTTTTTTAATGTTTGGAAAAAACAGCTACGTGTGCAACGGTACTTTGGAACTTTGATTCTCGAACTACGGTCTCATGAGAACAATATTACATGTGACAAACTTATAGAAAACCCCGCATCGGCTATATTTTATGAAATTACTTTCATCTCTGCCACAATTAATGGGAATTGGTAGGATTCGATTTTAACTCCATTAAGTTTAAATTTAATTTATTTTTTCCATTATTTAGGCAACTTCGTTTTGTCGAATTTAAGGAATTATATAATCACCGATGATTTTATCGTTAGAACCAATATTTCAACCATATTAAAAAAGATAATATAGAAGATTGTTGAAACAAAATAATCGTCCTGTCAAATATAATTATGTAAATGAAATCAATATGTAAATCAAATGAAACACAATAACGTAAATGCTGTCAAAGAGAAAAGTAATGGAAAATAAGGAAATTTATTAACAAGCAGTAATTACAATTAAAATATGAATTGAAGAAAATAAATACAAATACGGAAATTGCAGAATTAGGAACCTCAAAATCTTAAGAAAAACAAGTACAATACAAATTATTAGCAAGAAATATTTGACGAAAAATGAAAAATAAACAGCTAAATACAACAAGTGAAAATAAAAGGCAACCATAATGAAACGAAAAGTGTGAATGAAAGCAAAATGGATATAGTAAAAGCAAACAGACCTGGATAAAAAATCCAGGGCAAGTAATGGGTAACAAGAAAGACAATAATTCAACCATGAGAAAATGAAAATAGAAAGAAATAGGCAAAATAAAAATTTATCGTGGATAAAAAATTAACAATTAAAACTTATTATGTGGATCTTAATGTTACAATAAGTTGGAACTGCAAAAAAAGAACCTGATTTGGATTCCTAAACGATAAACCTTGTTGTTAAACAAATTTAGGTGCAAAATGTAAATCGCCGTTCGCACAGCTCATCATCCAACACAAGAGATTTTACCTGATCCAACGTATCGCCACGTTTAAAAATAATGCACGACAAATATTATTAATAGGTGCAAAAATATATGAAGCAAAACTGAAAAATCAACAGCAAATAATAAACAAAGGAAACTTGCGAATGCAGACAAAATACAAATGGTAACACTTTTAAAGTTAAGAAAAAATACAAACATAGAGAGAAAATCCCTTTCATCATTTCCAATTCTATCTCAATATCTGAATAAAATAATAAGCAATATTTATAATTTTGGGTCATAATATCGAAAATAAGAGTAAAAGTGGAGCGACACATAAAGCTTTAAAAACCATCACAACCACCAAAATTATTTCGACGCCACACCAGTCCCGTTAGAAAACATAAGTCAATTTCAGTTTGAAAGATTAAAAATTACGTTATAATATGTACCACAAACCACCTAGTTCAAAAAGTCAATCGCTGGGTGGTGTCGAAGCCAGGCGGAAGTTCAAATGAAGAATGCTTAAACTTTTATTTAATACTAAGAGTGAAAAAAATCAACTGTTGATGTTCAGCAAGGCGGATTATTTTGGAAAATACATTACGTGCTATATAGCAAGTGTGGATCTGGTACAAGGTATCGATAAACTTGGATTCCGTGAAAATGGACCCTTCCCATGAATGCTCGTTGCGCTTCCTTTTCCTTTCGATCGTCGGGATGCCAAATTACTAACGTTTAAAGATTTGCTAAAGCCTGGCTACAATCCATCAACTTCAGAAAAATAATCTCGAATTAATGACAAAGTAAAGGAAAGGTTCCGTAAATATATATCAACTGAAATGTCAGCAAGTTATGATGAATAAAAATCAAAACTTGATTCTCACAACCAGCATTTCGATGCTACATTGAAGCAAAAGAGAGCTATGAGTGAGAACTGAAAACATGTTCGAAAAACATTTTTAGTCTATATATGTTCACAAGTTAATTGTTCGCTAGATTTAATTTAAGACATTTATTTCAATATCCTTAAAATAATTGTCGTTATCAAATTTCTTTCCCTTCATCTTTGTTTATGGACACAATTTTTAGTTATTTTATGTGATGTCTCATTATAGATCCAGTTTGTTTATTTAAGTTCGCATATCATTTGTTCGAAAGTGATAATTTTAAGTTTATGTATATTTTCTTTAATAAATATAAATCAAAACGTATTGTTTAAATGTATTATTATAGCAACTTGTTTATTCACTAAGCCATTCAAAGGAATACATACTAACCCTATTATGGTACTAAAAATAATGAGACTTACGACTCTGGAAATTTGGGTATTTCGAATATTTAAACAATTAATTACATTTTCTATGGGGATAATTATCTATACATCCAAATGCAACAAAATAATGAAACATTTAGCTTTGACAGTAAAATTAGGCCATAAGGTACAATAATAACCCATATATTGGGATTTAAAATGATAAATCTTACGATCTTAATTTTTCGACCATAACTCACAATTGATAACTTTATTAATAAAATGGATGCATTGTTTACTAAAAATTGAGGCGCCAGAAATATTCCAGGAATTGTCGAGATTGAATTCGTTCTTATTTTTAAATTCGCAATCGTGGAGCTCGTAATTTTTTAGTGTATACTACCAATTCAATTTCGGCTCGCCAACGTTGGTGCAAGAGCCATAGCGTTCGCTCAACCGTAAAGAAAGTCGTTGCAGCTCTGAAATATTATTACTAATATCAAATCCATTTTCGAATGATTTAGAGAAAAGTCTGTTGTACAATATTTCAACAGGTCAAGCAGTACAAGACAACATTGAACAATTTTTGCTTAACGTAGAAAAACGTGGAAATGAGCAACGAGAACAATTTCTTGGAGAATGTTGTGAAGATGCAGAAAGATTGGAAAGAGCGATAAAAAAGAATAAAATTTTAACTTTCGTGGATGCAGATCCGAAAAAAAGAATTGCTTTGTCTGGAAAACTGGTAGAAGTACGAATGCAACGCGACTTATTTGCACAATTGCTATTCATTTCGCTTTGTCATATCCATTAACGCCACGACCCTTAGCTTTGTGCCACGCAGATCGGGTCATTTGTAAAACTGATAAATCAGTATTATTAAAAATATTCCAGACAGAAAAACGTACCCCACCACAAAGATGTGACGTGCTAGTTTATGATGGTTTCTTTATGCTGCATGCATTGAAAGACGTTCCCTCTACGTTTGGGAATATTTCCAAAAAGCTGATTCAAATGTTCACTAGAAATAATGCGTGATTATTATAATTACATTCGATCGTTACGTTTCGCCATCGATTAAAGATAACGAGCACTTCTTGAGAGGCAGGATAAGAGGTCAACAGTACCGTATAAATGGCCGCGATCAAGTACGCGCAGCTAATTTTGCTATCGAATTGAAGAACATCTATTTCAAAGCTGCCTTAGTGGAATTTGTTTGCGACGATTGGACACAAAATGATATGGCTACAAAGTGATGAAGTCGTAAGAACCGTCGAGCATAATCTATCTTGTCCAGCTCACGAGGAAGCTGATACAAAAAATGTATTTCATGTTTGCAAGATAGATTTTGATGGTCACGTTACAATAAGATGCTCAGACACGGATATTTCTATCATAATGCTTGGAAATATGGCTTAAAAATCACGATGCACATTGGTTCCGGGAATTCACAAACATTCGTTGATATTACGGAATTATACGAAAAATTAGGGACCAACTTGTGCGCTGTGTTGCCGGGGTTCCATGCCCTCACAGGCTGCGATTATAATCCTGCATTCTACAGGAAGGGAAAAAAAGCCTCTACAATTATTGCGAAAATCTGAATCATACATGCGAGCATTGAGCGATATTGGAAATATCCCGTACTGTTCATTAGACGAGGCTTTCCAAACGATCGAGGAATATGTTTGTCGCGTGTACGGATTCAACGGGATAAATGATGTCAACGCTACACGAGTAGCTACGTTTGTTAAAAATTACCAACCGAATGACAACAGCGAGCTGCTGAAATTAAAACATCGCATCGACGGAGCAATCTTCCCACCATGCAAATCCGAGCTACGCCAGCATTTATTGCGCACTTCATACATGGCGAACCTTTGGAGCCATGCCTATCTCCAAAACCCATCGGGATTATCTTCCACTGATTGGGGATGGGAAGAAGACGAAGATAAATACACATTCAAATGGTTCGAGGGAGATGAAGTACCCCCGTCAGTCGCTAGCATAACGGATAGCAGCGAAAGTATTGCAGGTATGGCATTTTTGTCGGTTACACTTTTTTCCAGCATGTATACGTTTCTGGTAGCCTAATTTTGATGCTTAACATATTCATTTGCAGATGAAGAGAAAGAAGCTGAAGACGATGAGAGTAATTCAACACTGAACAGTTCTGATGAAGATTCATCAGGGAACGATTCTGATACAGATTCTACGATTGAAAATGAATAATTTCTACAACATTGTTAATTTCTATATTTCTATTTCTTTTTTTATATATTACCTTTAGATTCGTTCGAAGTTTGAATGGAAGTTTTCTATTCGTGGAATTTCTCAATCCCAAAACACGCAACTACAAAATTCGGCAATCGTGATTGCGTTCCGGTGTTTTTTAATTTGTATGTAGCGTGCGAAACTGGCTGTTGACGTCGAGACCACGCCTTTTCTGGATATGTTCGTTAAACGAGATATAGCAAACGACTAGTTAAGAATGATAAACCGGTGATCAATTTGATGTAGAATACCGAAGTAGGCAAAAGACAGCCATTATTAGATATCGATTATATAAACTTATACAGGATCCAGCAAATTGTTATATATAGAGAGCAAGTTTTGTTATTCTTGCCATGTAAAAATGAAATGAACTATGTTGAAAATGGAAATTGTGAAAATATTTGTAACAACAATATTGATATTATTGAGAGTAACAGAACAAAATATTCACTGATCACCGATGAAGTTTTAGATGTAGCTATAGAAGGCGCTCAAAATGAAATGGAATATATCGAGGAAGAAGAAGTAGATGACTTTATTGCAGATAAGTTATCGTGAGAACAAGAAGTGGATATTTTAGAACAAGATGGTAAAGTAATTTCAATATCTGTAATCATTGGTGATTTGAACCAATTACTTTCAGTTATGGACTCTGCAATTTTTAAAGTAACTAAAAATAATGCAATATTTTACGACACAAATCCCTTGTTCAAGTTTTACGAGTTAGCCGATATAATGAGGCAAATAAATAGATGAAATAGCATTTATTCAGTCTCTAAATAACTTAGCCATCGTACAAATGACCGTTGAAAATATAAAAATTATAATAAAAAGTAGAAAAGTTGACGAAGTAGGTGTTCCTGATAGTGCATTTAGGATATTTGCTGAAAATGCTATCGTTGATTTATTTAATTACGAAAAAATAGCAAAATTCCCTCGTACCGAATATCAATCTGAGCCTAGTGACACCATTTTAGGAAAAGTTACTGAAAGTACATGATGTAAATGTTTAGAAACTTTAAAAACCAAAAAAAAACTAGCGAAGTAAATAGCCTGCTATATTTAATTAAACTAAAAGTAGGAATAAGATATATGATAACCGTTAACATAGATGTTGAAGATGGCCTAGTGAATGGTGCTTGTGGTACTTTGAAATTAATTAATAATATAATATAATAAATTATGGTTAGATTTTAACTCTAAACTTGTTGGTAATAAGGCCAGGTTATCTTTCATGGAATTTATGAAATCGGAAAATATGCGTCAATTGACACCAATCGTCAAAAGTAACATTGTATTAAATGTATCAAACAAATTGCAGTACCAAACTGCACGGAAACAGTTCCCTGTCGTTCCTGCCGAAGCTATAACCATTCATAAAAGTCAAGGATAGTTATGAACATATCTCCATTGACTGTAATTGTTCACGTCGAATAACTCCAGCTATGATGTACGTAGCGTTGAGTAGGGCTACAACTATACCAGGATTATGTATTTTAAGAGATTTCCGGCCATCAAAATTAACAAAAAATTGGTTAATTGGTATATATTTAGAAATTGGCAGAGTAAGAACAGAGCAGAAAATTGTTTTATCATATAATACATTAAAGGAAATCAATGGAATCAAAGTTATTTATCAAAACGTGTGTTCCTTACCAACCAAATTAAAATATATCTTACAAGACGACTGGTATCAACGGGTGGAAATCTTAATCTTTGCAAAAACTTTAACGAAAGAAACAGATATTGTTGAAATTTCGAATTTTAAAACAGCATATAGGTCAAATATATCGAACGATTCGCGAGGTATAATTTGTTACGTTAAAAATAATGTTTCAGTTAAGGAAATTACCCATGTGCTTGAATCAAAACAACATAATAACCGTCCATGTCACGTAGAATTTATTAGTTTCGAGGTTGAAGAATACAGTTTTATAGCAGGTTATAAATCGCCGGCTACATCTCATGTGATGTTTGAAAAGAATTTTCATGAAATTATCAGTAAAATAGCTGTTGCAGGTAACGATCTCATAGTTTTAACTTCGATATCAGATGTAGTAACAGTATTTAATTTTTAAACAAAATTGTTTATGAAACGTATTTTTTGTATCATAAACTAATATTTGTCATTATAAAGAAATTATAAAGAAATTAAGAAAAGAAGCAATACATTAGACGTAAAGAAAACATATCAAGGAGATACAGTTTGAAGTAAAACCGTGTTTCGAAGTTGTAATCCTGTCATGTATAAGCATGCGGAATGGTTTTGTGGTTGCCATACAAGTTTTCTCTATTTCGTTTTGTTTGTTTACTAATGGGGTCCAGCGCCTCAAACTCGGCAAGAGTAGAGACCTAAAACATTTAACTTTTAAAAAAGCTCTGCCATAAGTATCTCTGTTGCTCCATATAATTTGCTACATTGGGCCAAGTTCATGTGTGAATTCAGTGAAGCCTATCGTCTTAAGGTTCAAAAGCATAGTGAACAACTTAAAAAATAGATATAGTTTACTATTGGTATACGGCTTCAATTATAGGAAAACAACACCAACAGTGAAATAAAACGAGGGCCAAATAAATGATATCGTCAGAGCACTAAAACTTTTATATTGGCCGTCAAGAGATAGCGTTGGAAAGTCGTTATAGTGCAAAGAATTCAGTGAAACACGACGATACGTACGAGCACTGCGTCTTTATGTGCTTCTCTTCTGATATTGACGGTTTAATGAATGAGCTTAATATGAAACATGTACCTTCCGAGTGGTGTATTTTTATAGATCCGTCTAAATACAGCCTAAAAGCAGTTTGGCTTCATAATGGAAACAAAAGAAAACCAATCTATTCCGTTGGCCCAGTCAGTTAGAATGAAAGAAACCTATGACAACTTAGGAACTTGACAACTTGTTAATCCACAAAAGGTGTTTCTTCCGCCTCTACATATTAACTTACTTGGATTAATGAAAAACTATGTAAAAGCCATGGACAAAGAAGGCGATTGTTTCAAGTACCTAAAACTAATATTTCCACAATTAAGTGATGCAAAACTAAACATATTTATTAGACCCCAAATAAAGAAGTTTCTAGATGATTTGCATTTTCAAGAAAAATTAAATGAAAAGGAATTGGCAGCTTGGAAGTGTTTTGTAAGTGTAGTGAGAGAATCTCTAGGCAACAGGACATATGAATAGGAAATATGAATAGTGAATACTATAAAAACCTCATAGATGATAACTTGGATGCCTATGAAATACTATGGTGTGGCATGTGGCATGTCTTTAAAAATGCACACATTTGGATTTTTCCGGATTATTTGGGCGCAGTAAGCGACGAGCAAGGTTCCACCAGGACATCAGGGTGATGCCAGGGTCGCTGGGACCCATCAATGTTAGATGACTACTGCTGGTTTTTAAAAAATCTGCAGTGGTCCGCACTGAACTTTCTTATACTCAGTTATACTACATTTTTCGAAAAAACTTTTCAAATGAAAGTTGTGTAAAATATCAATATGTATAATTTACGTAAGAATATTTTTTTCCATAACGTGTACCGTTTTCGAGATATGGAAAAAGGTGATAAGAGTAAACCATCAGTTCCTCCTTGCTACATACAAATGTTAAGTTTAAAGTTTGAGAGCTCTAGCTATAATCGTTTGGACGCTAGAGCGCGCACAGAAACACACATAGACACACAGACGTCATTCCGAAAAGTCAGAAACGATTCAGGGGACCTCAAAACGTGTATATCCGTTGAAATCTCGAGTTCGAAAATGTTCATGATTCCTATACTTATACATAATGTATAAGAAAGTAAAAAGATGATGCTAAAGAATAGAAGAGGAAAAAGTGAAAGTTTCTGTCGTATTGTTGTTGGATATGCCATCTTATCTTATATATTTCTTTTCAAATAAGCCTTTGTAATACCTATACATATTTTCTCAAATTTGAGACATTTCACATCTGTTTATATTAAATAAATATAGGATTGTTAAATTATGTACTTTAATTTTTTTTTTTTAAATATTCGTTCTACTTTAGTAAGCTTATCATTTTCGGATTTAGGACGACAAAAAACTTCGTATACACCTATTTTCACCTATGTTATTTCACAAAAGTTTAAATTTGTTGATCTGTGTAATTTGTCATTTATGATAATAAAGTTAATAATCTACTGGTATATTTTAAAACTCAAAATTTAGTTACTATTTTCGATAAATTTAAGCGACATGTGGTGAAACTCTATAATCACATATCAAAATAAAAATTTTTTGGTTTCGCTTTATTTGTTGTATTACTATGACAATTGTTGCACTAGGTAGATGAATGTACAAAAACGTAAGGAGAATTATCAATTACCTCTTACAAAACGTAATATTTAATAAGAGCGTATTGTTAACCTCTGTCTCATCGTTCAACAAGATTCCTAATTTATTATATTTATTAATTTCTAAGCATTCTAGTAAATTAAATTTCTTACTTCTATTCTGTACATGGAGTATTTTAAAGTTAGCTTTAAAAGTATGTATATTTTCTAACAAATGGTTGGCATAAGTAGAATTATTATTTCTTAAGCGAAAACAGCGATGACGTTCTTTAATACGATCATTAAAAGATCTCCCTGTCTGTCCTAATGGACAGCTAAAGGAGATCACCATTTCCAGTCTTACTCCTTGGTAATCAGCTGCGTAAACTCTCCTGTTGATATTTTAGAGGGGTGTATCGCAGCAGATTAGTAGCAGGTGTGAATTGCATCAATTCACATCCATGATACATCTCAAAAGCTCCTGCCGAGGCTAAGCGGCTCAATCAACTGAAGACTATCACGAAGTCATGAAGACGATCAGTGAAATAAGCAACCATTGATTTTGAGTTAGACACATTATTTTCTCTTATTTCATAGCAATATTATTACACTAAGGTGAGTTTAACAATTTAAACCCATATTTTGAACTTGGATATTCCTTGAAACTTCAAGGTCTTGTAAAACCCAAACAAGAGAAACTTGAAGAAACTAATTGGATATTCGTGATGACCGACTATAAACAATATAAGAAACACAAGTTAGAAAAAATTAAATGAATGAAGAAAATATTTGTATGGCATGAGAATGATTTGCCTTTTATTTTGTACAACTCGGGCCTTTGAATAATTTTAGAAATATGCTAGACTTAGATCGATACAGAATTGCACAAAATTGAAATATATACATAAGAACATTACAGTTAAGGCTAGTAAAACTTTGGTCAAATACATATTTTCTTCCTTCAAAAGGCAACCACAATATTCAGTCTTACTCCTTGGTAATCAGCTGTGTGAGCTCCCCGTTGATATTGTAGCCGGGTGTATCACAGCTGGTGTGATTAGCATCAATTCATATTTATGATACATCTCATAGAATCCCCAAGAACTCAGGAACACCAGAAATCCCAGAGAATCATTACATAAGAAATGGGAGGTACAACAATAAGTACATTTTTAAAACGAGATACAATGCAATGAAGCCTGCCGATCGTAGTTTTTTTTAGTAATATATCAATGTATGTTCATTTGCACTTACAATTATCAATGCACACATTTTAATAGTTTTGTAAAGATTTGATTTATTTAGATGTAACTATTTCCATTTCTCCAAGTTCGTATCAAAACGGGAGACCATCGTTGAGTAGGATATATGGTATGGGTCCATACCAATAACGATCCTCCGCCCAATGACGATCCATCTCATAACGGTCTCTAATGGTGATTCCAAATGTAGACAACATCACCTAAAATATTTGATACAAATATATTACTTAGTTGCAACTTTAATTTCAAATTCGACACTAGCATAATAAATCGGCATTTCTAGTTCATTCAACATCGTGCCACAATTAATAGATCTAACAATTAGGGCAATCTGTTTTATTGTAATGTATAATAATTAAGTCTACTAACCATTTGCAAGCTGACCTCAATTTAGGTACATGTAACAGCTGTTTTTCGATAGCGAATTTATTCCACCACATGGTCTAATAGGTTAATTTTCATTCACAAGTGTTTTTTCGACTACATCATATATTTTAAATACAAGAGCGTCGTTTTCGTTGTCAGGCTCATTTTCGGTGTACTTATATTATTGTGCACAACACAAGTTTCCTATTTGTAACTTTTATTTTGTTAAACACGACCAAACTGCGTTCTAAATACACAAACAGTTTTATAACGAAATAATATCGTTCGATTCATACCTACTACAAGGTCTTAAATGTAACAAACAGCATGCGAAACACGCCACTTATTAGTACGCAGTAAAATGTTTGTATTGGCAGTACTGCGTAGTTACTTGCGCTAATTTGTAAGTTCTTTTTGGATTATTTTGCGAGTTTCACACAATAAATGACTGTTTCTTATGACGAGAAAGGCAGAAATAGACATTCATGCTGGAATGTAAGCGTTTATAAATAAAATAAGCGTCCACTTAGATTCTGTATTCCATGTCGTCCCAATAATAATTTTAATATTGGCAGCACTACGATTATTACATGGGTCAATCTGAAAGTCCGTTTCCTAAATATTTGATTGTTTTTCAAAATAGCGTTCTTATTATATAAACTAAAGACAATAAATGAAAGTTAATTTGTGTTTGTAAAAAATAAACGTGTATAATTTATCGTAGTTGAAGTAACCGCTTTGCCATGCGCTGTGGGTAAAAAACTACACGATTTTCTCACTTTCCATATAAGGATAGACAAAGAAATAGATAAAGATCGTACAAATATGTAAAGATCTTAGCTTGCCTATTCTATTATTTAGATTAGGATATTAAAGGTGTAGATCATACCGCTTGCGAATTCGAAGCACTCTTCCGAAACTGCACATTCGCAGTATACGAAACCATACACTTCATCTAATCAATCATTATTGGCCCTAGTGCCAACGTGAAAATTATAAGGTATAATGTATATAATTTTGCAAATAACCAAGCCTTTAAGCCTGTACATATTGCAATCGCAACTTCATTTTGTCTATTTATAGTTTCACGCCAAGTTTAAATTTATTATTTAATGCCAAAGTTATAATGATTATTACAAAATGAGATGCCTGCATTCAGTTTCATTCTTACAAAGGGTTCTGCTAGACTACTCTGGTACCTCGAATACTCTTGCATGTCTAGCAGAGTGGGCTAAAATTCGAAATCAAACTGGCGGTTTTTATAAACAACAAAATTGGATTACTAATAATACATTCACTGCATGTTATTTGTTTGATTGAAATATCACCCGCATATAACCAAACGATAAGGAAAAATTGCAGCAAAAGTACACCGGGAGCTACGACGGTTTTGGACTGCGCGTCAAATTTTGCGGTTTTATTGGCGGGCGGGGAAAAGGCGCGACGCGCATTGGTTCGAGCTTGCGCGCCGAAAGTTCAAATTCCGCAGAAACTCCACGGAAAATTTGGTTGACGAGGTTTAAGAGGCTGAACGCACGACGCCCATTGGTCCGCGATTTCGCGGCTGAGGGTTAAATTCTGGCCGCACGCGACGGCTGTGTGCGAATCAAAATTCGGACATTGGGTTGTTTTCAAGTTTCAAGGGCTTTTCCCATTTACAAATACGTATACGAGCCCGATGCGCGGAAATTTAAGACCCTGTGTCTCAGGGTGGTGTCAAAGATGCAAATATCGCTCCTTTAAATCTATCATGCAGTGTAGGCTTCCCGCAAGTCACGTTGTGAACTTGCAAATGTCAAACGAGCCGGTTCATCGACGATGCATTGTGCATCATTATTGTGAATTTCATTAACAGTGAGTGATTTAAGTTTGTGAATGTATATTTGGTCTCGACTGGCTACGATTTTCCGGCACCAATAATAATGTGCCGCAAGTCGACGTTTCAAAATGCGTTCGGTTAATATTTATGCAGACATGAAACATAGATTTTCCAATTTGCGAAGATTTTGCGGAAACTGCTGCGTCAATTAGATACAAGAAGCAAGAAAGAACAATCGTTACAAATTCCGTGTTTTGTTGCTTATTTGGCGAGTAAAACTTTATCAATTAATGAATTAGGTTGTAGAAAATTATGTGTAGTTTTAATAGATTAACTTTGTTTTTAAATTTAAAAATGTACATTTGGTAGAATAAACCTATTCGTGTAATGTTGCTCTATTATCTTTTCAGACATTCATGACATTTCAAATATCAAATGTGTTTGACGATATATTACGTGCTATCAAAAGTTTATCTTCATCAGAGTTTGAGGATATGCATGTATATTCGATCAGCTACGATTTTATGACATATCCATGACTGCCGGTTACAAAACTGTGTATGTTGCATAACTTATAACAATATTTGAAAGAACAAATTTGTTTTCTGTGTAAGTATACAACATCGGTTACATGACCTTTTTACCCAACAAACAATCGTTTTTCATTATATACTTGAATAAACTACTTTCCTTCAAATTTCTTTTTGTCGACATCCATGTTCACAGTTTTCAAGTTTTATTTTGTCACGTCGTACATATCAAATTAAACATCAAAACGAGTCTTCATGAATACACTTTATTTTAAAAAATGGCTTTTACTATTCACAACCATTTATTGTAATGACTTATTTTCCGCGGCGCAGCGGATTGCGAAATTAAAATGTTAAATTAGACGTACACTCCGCAGTCGACCCATAATCATTTTATCGAAATGTACATGAAGAACAGATGGAACACCGTCTTTTCACAAAACAGTGTGTCGACGTTGTCACGAGTGCCAGGAACGAGGAGTGACCACCACCATTGCGCACATGGTGACCACCACCGTATCGCACACTGGCAACCATTACCTTGCCGTACACGTCGCAATCGACGCCGGTCCCGACATGCGAAGGGGATATCGCCTCGCTTCGCTGGACCGCATCGGGCTGATGGGTAACTTGGTTTCACGTTATCTGAAGCTTGCGTGTATAAAGCCGTACGTTTTCAGAGTGCACGTGGAAGGTAGTGGCATTCGCCGAATACCATCATGCCATCCAGCATTACAAGGCATGGACACGAAGCCCGTCAGGAGACGGATGGGTCCACCATAATGATGCCCAGGTACTGCCTGCACCGTACGTGCCGTTCTACACCGTCGGCGGATCACGTACTCCGCGATACGTTGGACAGTCATCAGTCGACATGCACAATCTCATTTAAAAAAATAATAAATTATAGGGTTACTTATGTTCACAGCCATATTTGATGTGGGGGTGAATAGACCTAAGTGGACGATGGCGGTGGAGGATAAAAATGTCTTTTATATAATGATCATTATACTTTTTTTGTAGTTATGATGTGAATTAATAAAATGTTGTTACTTTTAACATTTACAATTTTATTACAATTTCCAACATAAATGGACAAATAGATCGTAAATGAAGATTACGAATAATCTTTGTTCGTGCTTCGTACTTACAAACTTTCGTTTGCATCTACAACTTATAAAGCATAATCTGTCTAATACATAAATAAACTGACAAATGACATAATAAGTTCAACAAAACATTTTGTTTGAATATAGTCAGCAAGAATAACTGCTAATTGCTAATTTTGCACTAATAAATTATAAATACACACGATTGTATAACAAATATAAAAATAGATTTTCAAACAACAAAGGATAAATGTTGCAGTCCTGCAACATGGTGTATAACGACTAATCATTTAACACAAAACCATATAAATATAATTTGCTATTGTTTCTTTTTAGTTGAAACTGTTTCGGCAATTAGTAACAACAAATATGACAAAAAGCGATTGATCATAACATAATCTGAAATACACATATCAAACGTATAAGAAAGTCTATTGTCATAAATGTCATAATGTAAAAAGAGAGAATTAAAAAAGTATGCAACAGTATAAAAAAAAAACCAAAAATACAAAAATTGCTAAACAAGAAGATTTAACGCTTTTCACCGTCACATAATATGCGGTGTATTTTATATAATACGCCTACCACATTATGTCACAAAACTTGTTATTATAATTTCATTAGGTTAGTTTTAATAAATTGTTTCAATCAAATTGTTTACGTAATGTTACTCATTAGCAGATGGTAAAACTTAGTTCAAAATTTAAATCATTGAAAAAAACATGTTAAAATAAAATAATAAAATAAAAATTAAATGCAGTTTCTAATTTGGTAACTTATCAGATGTTAAAACTTAGTTCAAATTGTAGTTTTTAATTGAAAACATTGAGAAACCCGGACTACAAAATAACGACACCCTATCTCAGGAACGCGTGCACAAATTAAGCTGATTTTGCACTATAAGTACAGACGGTTTTATAACAAATACAAAAATAGATTTTGCAACAGAAAAAATGCCAAACAAAAAGAAACAAAAGATAAAAAATTAAAGAACAATTCTAAAAAACCAAAAATATTAAAAATAAAATAAAACTCAAATTAATAATAGTTTAAAATTGTTTCCTTAATGTGACTCATTAGCAAGTGGCAACGCTTAGTTAAAAATTTAAATCATTGCGACTTCATATTTATTACAGTTTCAAATTGTTAACTTGTTGCGACACATTGGCAGGTGTTAAAACTTAGTTCATATTGTAGCCAAAACTGTAAACAACGGTAATTTTTTAAAAAACTACTAATAGATAAATTAAAACGTAAAAAGCGAAAATGAATATAAATCTAATTGAATTATAACAAAACGTTACCTAAAGCAGTTGTCATGTCTTTGATTGGAACAGCAAATGTCTATTCATTAACTTAGTTCCAGAATATTGCAGTATTCTCTTAGAAACACGTGCTTCGCTTAGGTTACAATTTAGTGTATTTTTTATTCACATAGTGGGAACACTGGACAATAAACGATGACAAAATGCATGTCATCTTGAAACAAGATGGCGCCAATCCATCTCGCGAACGCGTGAACCAATCAAGTTGAAATTTTGCACATACAAAACTGACACAATCAGTTGCATCATTGGAAAAAACTACCGCAAACGGACTACCCTTTCACAAACTTAGTTACCTAGTTTATCAATTAGCAACTATTAGAGGGATATTGTGATATTGTGTTATTATATAAAAAAATCTGCACTTTCATATACTTAGTTATACTACACTTTTCGAAAAAACTTTTCAAATAAAAGTTGTTTAAAATATCGATATCTTTAATTATTATAAGAATATTTTTTTCGCTAACATGTACCGTTTTCGAGACATGGAAAAATGTATAAGAAAGTAAAAAATCTGCGGTGGTCCGCACCGAACTTTCTTATACTTGCTTATCCTCCGAATAGAAGTTATTTAAAATTGCAATATCTTTAACTTGTATAGGAACATTTTTTTCGATAACTAGTACCATTTTCAAAATATGGAAAATGTGATAAGTGTATTATTTTTGGTTTAGATATTGCTTTCAGATATGACGTTTTTTCTTTCTATATTCGCATCTAAAGTTTTATAACTTAAGTGTCAATAGTTTGAGCGACTAGACTGTCTACAGTCTACGCTTGTTAAAAGGAACTTTCAAAGACACCCATCAATCACAATTCTTGTCTTACCTACGGAAAGTTTGTGATGACAAAATGAAGAACTAACCTTTCAACTTTGGAAATTCTATACCATGTTCATTCATTATCATCCTGCGATAATTATGTAATTATGTAATGATGATAGCATAAATGACGGGTTGTTTGCACAAACACACAACTAATATATGGTGACTATTATTTCCCTTGATCTCCACATTTGAGGAGTAAGTAAAACATAGTTTTGGTGTTTAGTAGTAAACTGTCCACAAATATAACAGAAACTATCTGAGCAATTCGGAAATTTACAGGACATGATTAGAGTTTTCCACTAAACACTTAAGAAATGTAACTTTTTATGCCGCGATTCGCAAGCCTGTATAACACTTAACAAAATCATACCAAACTATTAAAACCAGCTAAGGGAAAATTCATACGTTATGATGTGGCAATTATCTCATAATGTACCAAATAAGATTTTATATATTTATCAATCATCATCGTTCGGTAAATGCACTGTAACTAATTGTATTTTTTGAAAATAATACTTATCTGCGGTGTTTTGAGTTGATGAATTATGACTTGGAAATGAATAAATTAAAAATATTATGAACAATTTGTAATCAGGAAATAGGTGCAGCTGCACTTAAAACTTTAAGGGTACCCACATATATACAGCATGAAAACAAAATAGAATCTCCAAAAATGAAAATGTCCATATTATTAATCAAGCAAACCGCGATATTAGAAAGCGACATTAACCAAAATTCATCGCGAGTACATACAAGTAAAATTGAAACGCGTTATTACAACAAAGACTTTTTATTGTACTTTATTTTAAGTTCCCTTCAATAATTCTATTCACACCCACACATTTTCGACGGTCTCCTATCTACACATGAAATTTACGTGGAAGTTTTTCACTTAATTATTATTATAAAAATGTATAATAAATAATGTAGCTTTTTAAAACTGTAAAAGTAAAAATTAACGTAAAGTAGTGAAAAAACAATCCATGCAGTAAAATTAAACATATAATTTAAATGATTAGATTCTAGATTCTCCCCCTTGACCGTGTTTAAAGATAAATATAATTACACTTTTAGCCAAGAAAATCTCCAGCTGATTGGCTTACTTAGAATAAGTATCTCATTTACATACATTTCTTTGTTAGGTTTAAGTGGTATGATGTGTTTTTACTCGAATCTCATTTCGCTAGCTCGTTACTTTTCTTGATTCCCAATTTCCGCAAAACTACAGCCACTTTCTAGATGCATTAATCTTGCGTAAATGCCAACAAAGTATTAATTAATCGGCAGGTTCAAGGTACTGCAAAAGCAGATGATCATAAGTTTGTAATACGCACTGCATAAAACGACACGTGGTAAAATTATTAAATTACGTAATACTATAACAAACTTATAAATTTAATGCAGTAGCCTTTTACATTATTATTTGTACGAAATTTCCGAGCGTGTATTTTAGCTCTGTTTTTGCCTTTGCAATTTTTTTCTGGTATTGACTTTTGTATACCTATTTCAATTATAAATTTTGATTGATATTCATATTTATATACGAGGAACCACAATTTGATTAAAATTTATTAACATTTACGATATTCATATACATACAAGAAGTACTATGAGTTTCTGAGACTTCCCTAAATAACACTATAATTAATGATGTTCTTCGAATTAATTTAACTTTATTTTTATGGACTTGATCCTGGAGAAGAGGTGGGGATGTATGTATTTGTTTCCTATACGGCTTCCGTTATCAATACAAATAATTATATAGAGTAATTATTTACATTATGTCTCCCTATGTCAGATAATGTATATTGATATGGGGATTTTAATAATGACATGATGAGGGTGGACCACGCTTCTACAGCATATTTTCAAATATTTCTTGATTGAAACAAATCATAGATGAACATAACAGATAAGACAACAACGTTTATTGATTTAATAATAACTACGAAATTGTCATATTTCTTATCACGATCTAATTTTCTGTAACATTAACCTCATTATATCATTACCTATATGGTAGCACATGAGAATATAGAAATTAAATCGTTTTCTTTAACTTTGACAAACATGCTTCAATTATTACACGCAAATTTACTAGAAAATATATTCCGTGGTTAACAGATAATTTAAAATTATTAATGTCGCTCAGAGACATAGCAAAATCACAAGTTAGAAAAACAAAAAAGTTTATAATTGAAATTATTAGGTCTTTATTAAGTCTTGATCCAAACACACGATATTGGATTATTGTGGAGCCATTTAAGTTATCATGGTCTACAAAATAAACTGAAAACAACCGAACCTCCTGATGCAGGAAAAATTAATGACTGTTTTATAAATAGCATTCCACAAGATACAACAATTGTAAGACAATTCTCGGCAAGAAATGCAATCATTGAGTCATCGAACTGTTTGATTTCGTGACAATGGATATCGATGACGTTACAAACATTTCTAAATTCAAAAGCATTTGATACTATAGATCGAGGTACAATGTTGGAAATTTTAGTGAGGGTCTTTTATGGATCATCCTCGAATCGCTCGTTGACACAACTTTTGTCAGCGAATGTTCCACTATTATTAATGCGGTTGTTAATCAAGAATCTACAATAAAGCAAACTTGTTAACTTGGTTTTTAAAAAGACCTTTGCTACTCGGCACGAGTTAACTGGCTAGTTACTTATCTACAAGTCCAAGCGTCATAGGATTACCAGTGGATGCGGTTCAAGATAAATTACTGGTATATAAGAACACTGTAATATATTTGTAACTTCAGTTTCAATAATAATTCTCGTTATTCTTCTACTCTTATGAGTGTTTGAAACGCTCCTGGCCCAACGGCACGAGATAACTAGCTACAAATCGCTAAAATCGGGTATTTTTTGCCCTTGTTTAATGATTGTTTTTAAACCTATAGATAGAAAAAATTGAACTTACAGTATGTCACGAAGAAATGATTGCTGGTTGCAACAATTTTTATTTCAATATCCTAGTTGCCTATTACTTCGGCACCAACAGTAAGGTATATGCGACGATGCAACATCTAGACGCATTTTTACACTGGCTACACAACACGAGAGAAATAGCTGAAGAAAAAAGATTTGAGGCCCTTAAGTAGCGGGAGGACATATTTGGTTTCACGTATAATATAAAGAGATATAGAATATAAAGAAATAAACTTCTGACGCAATAACTGATGGACATGAAATGTAAACATACTTGAGGAATTTGATGAGATCAGCTTTCGGCCTTGTTATTCTATCAATTGAATGTAGTTAACTCATTAGTTAGATTATTGTGCCTTGATTGATGATTAGTCTTAGGAAAAGATGCACAAGAATGTTTTTTAATTCCTACTTATATCTTATTCATCATTACTGACACAGGTCAATACGATTTTGGTAACATTGATGACAGTGCTCTCGCATTTCATTTAGGTAATTATTAAATCACCTTTTCACAGAAATGACCTACCACGTCCTATTTTCAAGTACCTGTTTCTCGTATATATTACGTGCTAATCCTATTATAATTGAAATTATTATTTGTACCTGACTTGCTACTGGACTTTAAACGGATTCTATGAACTGTTAAGTGCAGTTTTATTGTCGTCTAGAGTTTAGTTTGTTTCTGTTTCGCTTTCAGTAGAATCAATTGTTTAACTCGATTCATATAAAATGAAAAGTTCCAGTCGCCGATGTTGCAAAAAGTTTTGTTATATATGGCCTGGAGAAAACCTACCCATCACGTAAGAGATTACTACTTTTGTGTCACTAAAACAGAAGGGTTTTTAAAAAAGCAAAGACAAATTCAGTATCCAAATTTGCCTTCTGCAATTAGGCCAGTTCCTCATAGCGAGGAGATGCCGGTACCGATTGCGCCCTTAAACCTAGACAACATTGTTCCTGTCGATTCTACTTCTTCAAAATCTGATCTACAACTTCCTAACCATACCACCGGACATTTTTACCAAGTACCAGAAGTGAACCTGTCTTAATAACTCAGAATAAATTAAATGATTTGGTTTGTGCCCTGGAATTGTCACAACAGAAATCGGAAGGAACTTCTTGCTTCCAGACTTCAAGAGTCGAACCTCTTAGATAAAAATGCAAGTGTTTCATTTTACCGAAAACAAAACATAACATTATCAAGTTTTTTTAAATGGAAGAATCGCTGTTTCTGTTCTGATATTGACGGTTTAATGAATAAGCTTAATATGAAACATGTACCTTCCGAGTGGCGTATTTTTATAAATTCGTCTAATTACAGCCTAAAAGCAGTCTTGTTTCATAATGGAAACAAAAAAAAACAATTTATTCCGGTAGCCCATTCAGTTAGAATGAAAGAAACCTATAACAACTTAGGAAGAATACCATCAAGTTAAATATGAACAGTATCAGTGGAATATTTGTGGAGATTTAAAAGTGATAGGTATACTCCTCTTATTGCAAGGTGGTTTTACAAAGTATTGCTGTTTTTTATATCTATGGGATAGTAGGGAAACAAAAGAACATTACAGTAAGAATGTAGAACCTTGTTAATCCACAAAAGGTGCTTCTTCCGCCTCTACATATTAACTTACTTGGATTAATGAAAAACTAAAAGAAGGCATATTTATTGGACCCCGAATAAGGAAGCTTCTAGATGATTTGCATTTGCGAGAAAAATTAAATGAAAAGGAATTGGCCGCTTGGAAGTGTTTTGTAAGTGTAGTGAGAGGATTTCTAGGCAACAGGAAATATCAAAACTATAAAAACCTCATAGATGATCTCTTGGATGCCTATGAAATCCTAGTGTCGCATGTCTTTAAAAATGCATGTTTTGCACTCGCATTTCGATTTTTTCCGAATAATTTGGGCGCAGTAAGCGACGAGCAAGGTTACACCAGGACATCAGGGTGATGGAAACAAGATGCCAGGGTCGCTGATTGTCGATGAAAAAGTGAAAGGTTCTGGCGTTGTATTGTTGTTGGATATGCCATCTTATCTAATATATTTCTATTCAAATAATCCTTTGTAATACCTATACATATTTTCTCAAATTTGACACATTTAACATCTGTTTATATTAAATAAATATAGGATTGTGAAAATATGTACTCTGATTTTTTTTAATATTCCTTCTATTTAATAAGCTTATCATTTTCGGATTTAGGACGACAAAAAACTTTGTATACACCTATTTTCACCTATGTTATTTCACAAAAGTTTAAATTGTCATTTATGATAATAAAGTTAATAATCTACTGGTATATTTTAAAACTCAAAATTTACTTATTTCTTTTCTATAAATTTAAGCAACATGTGGTGAAACTCTATAATCACATATTAAAATAAAAAAATGTTGTTCGCTTTATTTGTTGTATTACCATCACAATTGTTGCACTAGGTAGATGAATGTACAAAAACGTAAGGAGAATTATCAATTACCTCTTATAAAACGTAATATTTAATAAGAGCGTATTGTTAACCTCTGTCTGATCGTTTAACAAAATTCCTAATTTATTATATTTATTAATTTTTAAGCGTTCTAGTAAATTAAATTTCTTACTTCTATTCTGTACATGGAGTATTTTAAAGTATGTATATTTTCTAACAAATGGTTGGCACTGATTCGAGCAACACCTTCAATGAATATTAGTCGGTAATTGATGATTTGGGGGAAAATGTTAGCATATAAACACATCTCAAACACCTTAGCAAAATTGCGCAGCAAAGTTATTTCTCTATAGTTGTTAATTAAAGCGGCATTTCCTTTGTTGTGTGCTGGCACCAATCTAGCTATTTTCCAACAGTCGCGAAAAACAGTTGTTTGAAAGCTAAATTAAACAAAAAGGTAAGTGGACGAGCAAAAACAGTAGAACAGTCCCTTACAAGGAAACTGGGTAAGTTGTCATCACCCATTGTGTTAGAATTTTTTAGGCATTTTAAACTTCGAGTAACTTCTGATTCAGATACAGACACTATATTGATTGCGGGAGTGTTGATGAGAAACGTTAGGTGCTGGATTATTTATAAAGTTTGAATAAACAGATTGGAAAAATTTCCGGAAACCGTCAATTATAGATACTGTTGAATCCAATATATGTCTATCACAGTCAATGAGCGTCTTCGGAATCCTCGGTGAGTTATTTTTTGATGAAACAAATGACCAAAATTGTTCAGCATCTACTTTTACTTGCAGTTGCATATTAGTTAAATAATTGCCATATGAAGCAGCAGAGTTAGCCTTGACTAACCGCCGCAAACCCCAATACATATTAAGGACATCGCCCGATTCTTCTGCAAACCATGGGAATGTATGCTTGCGCTTAATACTGTTAATGTGTTCGTTAGTATACCAAATAGGATAAGGAGAACGGCGACTGGATTTTAAAGGGACATATTCATCAATGCAATCAAGATTGTAGAGTGAAATACGGCATATGCATCATTGGGCAGCATGTATGTATATAGAGCGTAATTATATAAGCCATGATAATCCGTTTTCCTAAAATTGTAAACTCTACTGCCAGAGCTTCTGCGCACTTTACACCAGTGTTTATCACGATGGTAATAACCCAACGTTAAATCTGGATGTTGTTGTTGTTGTTGTTGTTGTTGTTGTGATTTATGGCAATATTATTAAGATGTAGGGCATTAAAGTCTCCAAAAATTATTGTTGTATTATCATGTTCTTGATTTAGTCATTCAAATTCATCCAAAAATAATTCGAATTGACTGATAGACGTATCCGGCGGAATATAAATTACATGTACATAAATTTTTAAGATACGGAGATCCAGTTTAAAACCTACAATATCAATAAGCGGAACAGAGTTTTTTCATGTTTGATTTAAATGCCAAAAGCACTCCACCTCCACGACAGCGTTCAACACTTACAAAGTCTCTATCTTGTCTGAAAACGGTACAACTCTAGGGAAAAAGTTCAAGATCACGCACATCACAGGCGAGCCAATATTCCGTTAAACAAATTCACATTCTGATACTAGATTTTAATGTTACTATTACTGTTGGGCATATTCAGTTTAAAGATTGGATTCCTTCACAACTCGTTATACCATCATTCATGTCAGCCTTTAATTTCTTGTAATAGTTCACTTGACGAACGGTGCGATCCAGTGAAATCGATATGTTATTGAATTGGCCAGAGTTGCGAATATGTTTAGTGTTTAATAATAGCATGCGCATCCTTCACACTGCTACACTTTACCCTGAGGGGCCGTATCTGATTAGTATTACCATCAAAACGGCCAAGGCGGTCAACTTCAATATCGTTGAGGTAAGGTGCCCAATATAGACTTGACGGCTGCTTCATCACGTATTTTACGTTCAATCTGTCTCAGGATGATTGTACATGATAATATTTTGTTTGCGCTCATTTCTATCCTGAATTTCTCGTAACAATTCCTCGAAAATAGAATCATCAATTATGTCGGTGTTTAGCCACTGAATTTCACTTTTCAAATCTAGTATTGCAGCTTTTAGCTCATTAATATCGTTATCCAAAACGGCACAATTTCGGCAAGACCAAGAGAGACCTTTCTTATTTTTTATTGTGCGCACTTCAGTGATGGTGATGTCAATGCAATTATATTTATAAAGCTTTTTACATACGCAACATTCGAGCATTTTATGTTCTTCTGAAGCATCTTTTGCATCCACAAGCACAAGTGATCATCGACATAGTTGTAGTTTAAATAAACTAACAATTAATTTATATTACGTAAATGACTGTATATTAATGATACATGCAGGAATATTTGCAATAATAGGCAACGGTCAATATGAATACACGGGGACACAAATCTTCTGCACCTGGCGGTCCGTCAAGGTGACTAACTAATGCAACAAACAAGAGAAAGACCACGGTATGATGGTATATGTGAATACAGAGGTGAGGTGCGAGGTATAAATAATGAGAACCGGCAGAGAAAAGGACAGGTAGATCAGAAACGCAAAAAATCATGCACGCACAAAAAACAACGATGAAAATAATCCAATAATGTCTTACCAATCGGTAGAATAAAATCAGGCAAGTGCATCAGTATGATTTTCACCTAACTATGCACTAAAATACACACGAAAATATGATCAATTTGACGAGAGCTACATATACACGTGTTGCTCGAATCAGTGACAAATCGGTAAAATCAATTAATAATGTTTGCTTCCCAAAAGTATGCAAGGTATGTATGGTTATGTGTATGTATATGTTGAGTTTGTCATGCATGTTTCAATTCTGCCCCGAATGCACTTGAATTGTGATGTCAAGTGATTAACAACCATAAATATATTATTTTATCCTTACAATTTTGCATGTACATTTTCACTAATCAATGCCAAAGGAATTACCAAAGTAATTACATTTGATTATTTTAGAAAAACTGTTTACGATGTGATAAAAAAGACTATGATTCCCGGAAGAATTTTAGTGATTGGCTGTTAGGCAATCATTATGAATTAATAAAAACATAATTGACCAAACAAAAAAACTTGGCAATTAATAAGTTTGACTAACGCATCTAAATGAGCAATATCACATTAAACCTGGGCAGCGAGACTACATCTGAATCGAACGCGTCGTTAGTTGGAGGTTTGTTATTTACATAAAATGTGCATTTTCTTCTTGAAATGTTCACGGTTCCATTTCTTGCAATCACTAACTCACTACTGTCACTTATCACGCCGTAAGAGAAACAAATGTGTCAGAACAACATTGGTGGTAGAAAAATCTGTCAACATATTTTCCAAAAAACAAACGGTAAACCGTTCTTTGAGAATGCGCAATTTGTTTAAAATTGTTTGTTTGCAAGTAATATGACGTTTGGCAAGTTGAAATTATTAAATTATTATAAATTGTTCGCTAATGTGTTTGATCCTATGCAAAGGCGCCAGGGGGTAACCTATGACAGTTTTGAAATTAGTCAGGTGGCATGTTCACCAATCACGATTGGTGAATTTCGTAGTGTAGTTGTGTGTGACATCTTCTATTGAAAACATCTCGCACTCGATATCTAATGGGCAATATCGGGCAAAATCTGTTTATTTCAAAACATATTTTTGTATAAGGTTATTTATTTTGTGATAATTTTTGTTTCATGGGTAGGTAGGTATTTTATTAAAAGTTGCGTCCTTATAAACTTTAATCACCTCCGCCCATGGTTACTTTTTGTTGGCGCAGGTTTTGATAAGTCCTTGTGTATTCCTTATACTGCGAGTAATATAGTTGTTCTGGTGTTGCGAGTTTTCTCGTTGATTTTTAAATAAATCACTCACTTTTTGCACGAGAAATTTAATTAAAATAATTTGCATTTGCAACACAAACCTAAATTTAACAATATTAATACAAAAAATCTATATAATAATATATGAGAAAAGACACTTGATCGCACGACGACTGATCGAAATAGAATGCTTACTGCTAAATTATAAAAATGCAACTCGCCTAAATTGGAGGGTGGGGGTAGGTAATAATACTAGAATGACGATTACAAAATAGTAGGCGACAAAGAAACGAGCATGTGGTCACAAAATGAGACGGGCGAAAACTAAGGCGGCAGACGCTAACGGTAAAATATGAATAGGTAAAGGACGCCGACAGCCCTAAATGGATTTAAAATTTGTACAAGGAATAATCCCAGCAGAATGGTGCGGCAAATATAAATTGCAGCTATAAACAAATTTACTACATCTGACAACGTATAATGAATCGTGACAAAAATATTCTGCAAGTTTCAAATAAGTAATACAAAACAGATTGAGACACGAACATACCGGCCACCTTGAAAGGCTGTGATTTCAATAAGTAACAATATTATGGCATATATCTAGATACCTATGAATGTCACTAAGTAGGCTAAGGCAGTCTCTAAACCATTACACTAATAACCGTTTCACTAAAGAGGCCAGGGATACGCTGAACACTACTTTCGAACACTGATTATTGGGTTTGGTAAACACCCACTAAGATTAATGAGTCATTAGTTGTCAATTGGCAAGAGACACAATTTCGCGGTAGCCCTCCTGAAGATTCCGCTAGAAGTTTTGACAGCGGCTGCACGAACGATCCCGTCTTTACCTGGGTAAGTTGATTCTATTCGACCCATCAACCAGCGAAGTGGAGGTATGTTGTCCTCGCGTATGATGACCAGTTGTCCGGGTGCTAGGCTTGTTGATGAGTTCGCCTTCCACTTGGATCGCTGTTGAAGTTGACTTAGATATTCACTGGACCACCTGGCCCAAAAATGCTGACGAATCTTCTCGACATGCTGCCATCTCGATAGTCGGTTTATTTGTACGTCTGATAAATCGCGTTCTAACGTACTTAATATTGAGTCTCCAATAAGACCAGGAGTGAGACAGGACAGGTCATTTGGGTCGGTGGTTAGCGGAGTGAGGGGCCGAGAGTTTACAATGGCTTCAATTTGAACTAGGAGGGTGTTCATTTCTTTCAAGTTAAAGGATGCATTTCCGGCCACTGTTTTTAAATGTTTTTTGACAGATTTAACCCCAGCTTCCCACAGACCTCTGAAATGTGGAGATCTTGGTGGAATAAAATGCCAATTAATTCGACTGTTGGACATGTTGTCAATGATGGCGTTTTGGCTAGATTCGGTACTTAAAAGATTATATAGTTCTTGAAGTTCTCGTTTCGCTCCAACAAAATTCGTTCCATTATCTGAATATACATTTACTGGCTTACCTCTACGAGAAATGAATCTTTTGAAAGCGTTCAAAAACGTTTCTGTTGACAAATCGGTAACCAGTTCAATATGTATTGCCTTGGTAGCAAAACAAATAAATATGGCACCATACGCCTTGTTGTATTTACTATTACGTCGTTTTCCTTCACGAACCATAAGTGGTCCAAAATAGTCAATTCCGCAATTCGCAAAGGGACGTGATGGAGTGATGCGGTCCTTAGGCAAGTTTCCCACTATATGTGATTCGCTAATCGGTTTGATTTGAAACAGATGATGCATCGGTGTATGATGTTTCGCGTAATATCAGGACCACCAAGAGGCCAGTAAGCCATTCTGACAGCAGCAAGTGTAGCTTGAGGACCTGCATGTAGCAGCCTGTGATGTTCATGTCGAATAAGTAATTGAGTAAATTTGTGATTTTTTGGAATAACAACTGGGTGCTTTTGGTCATATGAAATGTCACTGTTACTTAATCTACCTCCTACTCTTATGACTCCTGCGTCATCGAGGATTGCATTTAAGCATAGAAGCTTGCTTTTATTATGGGGCGTTTTGTGGCTACGTAAGTGATTTATGTCCTGATAAAATGTGGATTATTGTACTAGTTTGATCAAATTCACTGTAGCGTTGTGTAATTCTTCCGGAAGGAGCGGTCCTGTTCTAGGTTTAGCCTTCAGTTTCCTTTGTTTACAATTATGCGCAAAACGAAGACCGTAAGCAGTTATGCGAACGAGGCGGTTTAAATTAGAATATCTCTCAAATATTTCGCTAACAGAAGTGGTCGCGTAGACGTGCGATACTGATGTGCGCTGCTCTGGAATTTCTGTGCTGCTTCCTCCATTTGAAGACGCGGTCGGCCAATTCCCAGAATCGGATTGCAACCATGTTGGGCCTTTCCACCATAATGAAGAATCAATAAGTAATTCAGGCGAAAGACCGCGAGATATGACGTCCGCTGGGTTTTCCGTTGATTGTACATGGCGCCACATATTTGTACTGCTCAACTTCTGAATTTCACTAACTCGATTTGCAACAAACGTTTTCCAGTTCCGAGCTACAGCTTTGATCCAAGCGAGAGTTATTGTTGAGTCTGTCCAGTAGTTGACGGCTTCAGCTCGTAGTGGAATTGATTTAATTAACTTTTCCATCAATCGAGCAAGCAACAGGGCTCCGCAAAGTTCCAGTCTTGGTAAGGAAATGTTTCTGAGCGGTGCTACTCGCGATTTAGAGCAGATTAAATTAGTGAAGTGATTTCCAAAAACATCGGTTGCGCGCATGTAGATGCACGCTCCGTAGGCCAGCTCACTTGCGTCGGAAAAACCATGAATTTGAATATTGACACTGTCGTTTTGATTTATAACTCTTCTAGGAATTGACAGCGAATGAAATACTTTTAGTTGTCTTTTGTATTCGAACCAGATAGAATGAATGTCGGTTGGAGTTGATTCGTCCCAGTCCAATTTTAATTGCCATAATCGCTGCATTAAAAGTTTCGCCGTAACAATGACGGGCCCAATTAAACCTAACGGGTCAAATATTTGCGATATTTCTGAAAGAATGGTTCTTTTAGTTATTCGCGTGCTTGTAAAGGTTGGAATTGTGAATCGAAAATTGTCCGTAGAGGAGTTCCATTGTAGTCCCAATGTTTTTACTGTTTGATCTTTGTCTAGATTGATTGTAATATGTTCGCTCTCGTTTGATGTGATATTTTGAATTAACTCTGGGTTGTTTGAAATCCATTTGCGAAGATGAAATTTTCCCTTTTCAAGAAGCTCACTGACTTCGTCGCGAATAATTTCAGCTTCTTCCTTTGTGTCGCCTCCGGTAAGCAAGTCATCTACATAGAAATCGCGTCGCGCAATCATCGAACCAATGGGATAATTGGTTTCTTCATCAACAGCAAGTTGAGTCAGTGCCTTTATAGCAAGGTACGACGCGCAGGCGGTGCCGTAAGTAACTGTAGTTAATTCGAACGTTTGTATATCTTCGGTGATTTCATTACGCCAGAGGATTCTTTGATATTGAGTATGTGAGTCATCTAATAAAACTTGCCGGTACATTTTAGCGATGTCTGCAATCAGTACAAATTTATGCATTCGAAAACGAAAAATAATAGATATTAGGTCGTCCTGAATAACCGGGCCCACCATTAATATGTCGTTTAATGATGTACCGGAGGAAGATTTTGCAGAACCGTCAAATACAACGCGTAATTTGGTGGTTAAACTTGTATCTTTGACCACTGCGTGATGTGGCAAGTAGAAATTTGATTGGACGTCTTTTCTTTCATCATTTACAATGCGCATGTGACCCAAAGTTAGATATTCTTGTATGAACGCTGAGTATTGTTTCTTTAATTCTGGTTGTTTGTTCAATTTTCGCTCTAAGTTGTAGAAGCGCTTTACAGCCATGTTTTTTGAGTCACCGAGATGCGTTTCGGCGCCTGCTTTAAATGGCAATTTTCTTTGAAATGATTTTCGCATTGTTTTTCTTCCATTGTTTGTGGGCACTTTTCGGAGTACTCTTGAACTTCCCAGAAACGTGTGAGATGAGACTCTAGTGATTCGCTAACAGACAGATTGCATAATGTTTTTGGCGTGGTTTTGGAATTCGATGTGATTTGACCCGATACTATCCAACCGAAGTGGGTTTTTTGCCAATATGGTTGCTGATTTGATAGTTTGATTTGTCCAACACATAGTAGCGACCAAAATAGTTCGGCGCCAATTAATATATCTATCTGACTTGTTATATTAAATTGCGGGTCAGCTAGTTTGATATTTTGAGGTATTTTAATATCGCATAATGAAATTGTAGTTGTTGGCAAATATTCAGTATTTTTTTCTAAAATTAAGCATCGAAGGCTGCTGCTGAATGCATTGTATTTTGATTTGATTTTAACGTCTACGGTGTGCTTCACTTGCGATACTGCTTGATTGATGCCGGCTACGGAAATGTTGATAGACGTTTTGCTCAGATTCAAACGTTTTACCAGGGAATTCGTGATAAAGCATGATTGCGACCCGGAGTCTAAAAGAGCGCGACATTGTTGCACTTTACCATATTTGTCATATGTATCAATTATGGCGGTAGATAATAACACATGCAATTGTGCATTTGAATTGTAACTGTGGTTGATTACCGTAGTAGTTTCTTCAGCTTCTGTAGATGTAGAAGGCTTTGAAGACTGTTGATGAATGTGTAAAAGCGTATTATGCCTTTTATTGCATTTTTTACAAGAAGTCGCCGTGCAGTTCCTAGTGGAATGATTTGTTTTCAGACAATTAAAACAAAGCCCTTTTGATTTTGCTTCTTTTATTCTCTGATCTATTGACATTTTAGTGAAACGCTCGCAGTAATAAATTAGATGCTCGTGATTACATACGGGGCACTGTGGTTTGTTAGATGCTACATGTGCAACTCGTCTTTGGTTGTTTAACTTGATGTTAGATGCCTGTTGCGGCAGATCTCTTCTTGAGACGGCTTCGAGAATTTGACATTTGTTTGCCAGAAAATCGGTTAGTTCTTTAAGCGTAGGGATTGATGTGTTATTTAATTTTGATTCCCACTCTTTATTTGATACTGGATCAATTTTGTTAGTGATGACATATATGAGCATGTCGTCCCAAGAGTCAGTTGGTCGTTTTAGAGATTTCAGAGCACGAACATTCTTCAAAACGCCATCCAAGATTTGTCGTAAGCTCGTGTAGTTTTCTTTGTTGACAGCAGGAAGCTCATGAATGGCCCTAACATGTTTCTGTATTATGAGACGTTTGTTGTCGAATCGTTCCTTTAACATAACCCATGCGTTATCGTAATTAGCTTCGGTAATTTCCAAGGAATGTAAAACTTCTGCAGCTTCTCCATCCAGCGCAGATTTTAAGTAGTGGAATTTCTGTATTTTAGCGATGGTGACATTTGAATGTATTAATGAGTTGAAGGAGTACCACTCTTCATACGATCCGCTGAAGTTTGGTAAATTGATTTTGGGCAATCGAACTTGATTTAGAACCTCGTGCGGTGGCGTACTCGCTGGTGGCGATAAAGAAACACGCGCTTTTGTTGGGTCATTTAATAAAAGTTGAACGGCCTTAGTTTGAAGTTGAAAATACCTTGTTTCAAATGATTGGTATTGATCTGAATCCACTGTATTATTTAATATGTCTATTTCTTCTTGAACGAGATAAAATTGTGTCCAATTTTCCTCGAATTTACCGTGTCGCTGTTTAAGCTGCTGATAGTCGATTTCTGCCGTAACTAGTGAATTTATGTAAGTGCCGAATCCCGTTACTGAAGCCTTGATAATTGCGCGTTTGGCAACGAGTTGCTTTAATTGTGCTTCCATACTGATGGTTTCAAGTGGAATTTTCGGAATAATGAAATGATAGGGAATTAGGAAAATTGGAGACTCACCTGATGGTTTGTTGCCTCGCTGAAGATGATGTTGTTGATCACTGCTGCCCGGACTGCTGCCTCAGGGGTGATCGGTGATGATTGAAGATTTCGCGGATATATTTTGATATCCGGCTCGAAGGACCAATGTTCTGGTGTTGCGAGTTTTCTCGTTGATTTTTAAATAAATCACTCACTTTTTGCACGAGAAATTTAATTAAAATAATTTGCATTTGCAACACAAACCTAAATTTAACAATATTAATAAAAAAAATCTATATAATAATACATGAGAAAAGACACTTGATCGCACGACGACTGATCGAAATAGAATGCTTACTGCTAAATTATAAAAATGCAACTCGCCTAAATTGGAGGGTGGGGGTAGGTAATAATACTAGAATGACGATTACAAAATAGTAGGCGACAAAGAAACGAGCATGTGGTCACAAAATGAGACGCGCGAAAACTAAGGCGGCAGACGCTAACGGTAAAATATGAATAGGTAAAGGACGCCGACAGCCCTAAATGGATTTAAAATTTGTACAAGGAATAATCCCAGCAGAATGGTGCGGCAAATATAAATTGCAGCTATAAACAAATTTACTACATCTGACAACGTATAATGAATCGTGACAAAAATATTCTGCAAGTTTCAAATAAGTAATACAAAACTGATTGAGACACGAACAATAGTAGATGATTACATATTTTGATGGGCGTGATATATGAATTCTTAGAGACAGTGGATAGTCTGTGGACATTTTGACAGGTCAAAAAGTTGTGTATTATCTCTTACATATAGTAATAGGTATAAAAAATGGATAAAAATTCTTCAGTACCCTGGGTTTATCCGAATCCATTTCGAAGCATCGTTGTTCTTGGAATTTGGGGGCAGAAAGGGTTCCTTCGAAGGTATGAATATAATATCTCAAGCTGATTATGTTTGTGACTGATGTCGGTGATATTCAATTTCTGGTACCATTTACATTTGCAATCAATATCGATCGTATGTTCCTTGATTGAGAGATAAAAGCCCCTTCCGGAATCAACTGAGTTGCTAGGATTTTCCCATGTGGGAACAAAGGGTTGCTTGGGAAATATAAATGTAATACGTTTAACTCGACTATGCCTCGCCCATTTCGTTGATGTTCGACATGTGGCACCATTAATATTTGTTACTGTTACTGATTGCATAGTTCTTGGATGAAGCATAAATGGCATTTTCGAAATCATATGTGTTGTTGGAATTTTCACGCGGGCGCAAAACGGTTCCTTCGAAGATTTAATATAACAACTTTAACCGATTATATTTCTGGCCGATATCGGCGATGTTCCTTCCACTTCTGGCACCATTTACATTTACAATCAATATCGATCATATGTTTCATGATTGAGGGATAAAAGCCGCTTTGGGAATCAACTGAGTTGCTGGGATGTTCCCATGCCAGAACAAATGGTTGCGTGGAAAATATAGATGAAATACCCTTAAACCGATTATGTCTTGCCCATGTTGTTGATGTTTTCTGTTTTCAAATTTGTTAATTGGCCCTTACTTACATTTGACGTAACGTATGTAACAAAAGTTTTGGCAAAATTTTATAGGGTTGATACAATATCGATAATTAATTTTATTGAAAATAATGAAACATTATCACATTTTGTCACTAATTTAATTCGAAAAGCACATTTCGAAAATTACATTACTGACAAGGGCCTCGGTCTTCGATGGCACGTAGTTCTGTCCTTACGTGTCCCATCAGCCTTTGGATAATTCCAATATCGCCTTCATGGACCTTTTGATAAATGCGCCATCACAACTCCTTTGGAGTTGTAGGGCAGGGTTTTTTCTTGTTTCTCTCAAAAAAGCACCGGAACGCAATCACGATTGGTGCATTTGGTAGTTTTCGGATTTAGAAATCTACCAATCGACAACTTCTATTCAAACATCTCGCACTCGATATCTAATGGGTAATAATTTGTTTGATCCTCAGCTGCGTTTCTTTTTAGAAGGATATTGTAATATGTGATCTTCAGCTTCCCATGCTTCTTTCTAATTCTCACTACGGTTGTTACAAATATTCCAACACCAGCACCAGTTGTTCAGTGGTCTAGAACCAAGGGAAAACTCCATTAACAAGTAGCTTCGTTTCTATGGAAGAATTCTATAACACTGTTAATAATGTTTCCCCCCTATTAAATCTAAAACTGTAACTACACCCCCTCCTTTAAACCCGATATTAGCATATAACTAATATTTTCTGTTTGAATATTTTGTACTTCGTCACCTGATGAAGCCACAGTGTTGGCGAAACATATGTAGTGTCAAAAATAAAAATTTTGAAACTTACAATTTTTGGTGTTGAGTCTTATTATAAAATGAAGTTTCAACAAGTAACTCCAGAATCAATCAACAATTGAAAGCAGTTTTCATCAAAATATTGTGTAAATTTACCTTGTGTTTTAAAAAATCCTACTACATCTAATCTAACAATGTATAGAATAATTGTATATTTCGTTTATTTATTTATCATTTATGAAAGATGCATGCTCCCTCCAAACCAAACATTGGGAACTTCCGTATCTCATTCTAAAGTCTTTACCGTAAGATTTGGCAATTGCCCATAATAGTTAATTATCACAGGTATACAATTTTACATTCAAAAATAGAATATGAGAATGACGAGTTGTTAAATTAATGTCACTCTTCTGTTAAGACTTGTGATGCTTTGGCTTGATGTTCCAGCCACACAAACGTGTATGTGGTCTGAAGCACTATAACACTTAATTAAAAACAATACAAAAGTATGAGAGACGCATAAATGGAAAAGAAACAGCAGAAGTAAATAATAAGGAAAATGAGATGGAAAAAATAGAAACCCAACGGCATTATTGGTATATAGGACTTGGAATATTAGGAGTCTCAACAGGAAAGAAGAAGAGTTAGTCGACGAATTTGAAAATACAGAACTAGAACTTCCAGCAAGTACAGAAATGAAGAAAAAAGAACGTGATTGAAGTAATGGGGAACACATATTAATACAGGGGTGTAAACGATAATGCCAAGGAAGGAGTAGTCGTCATGAAAAAGAATGGAAAAACGAAAGATGGAACGTGAGATAAATAATTTCGAAGAAAAATCAGAAAAAATAGTACATGGAATTGGATCGTCGAATAACTTTGGTGGAGAGGCACGAAAAACCTGATTGCATAGTACAAAGAAGCAATTGGAAGTTTATTTAAAAAAATCCCAGAATATGAATTTTTCGTCGAGAGTCTCCCATGCCACGAAAACTCCCAAAGTCGACCTTTCAAAATAGGAGCGGATATGGTGCAGCAAGAGGAAAACTGGCCAACATGAATCATCGGTGATAGGTATTTGTTTAGGAAAATTAATCAAAGACAATTTTAAAAGTACTAAAATAGTAAATGTATTTTACATGAATATACAATGTATCCGTAACAAAATATATGAAGTAAAGGTAGTATTAGATGGTATTAGATATAGATGCAGATGTTTCTCTGCACATTGGTTACACATTGACGAAGTCAATTTATATAATCCAAGAAATTTTGTTGTGGGCAATAGTTTCTGTCGCAAATACTTTACACATGGTGGCGTAATATATGTTAAAAATAATCTAAAGTTTTAAAAAAATGCCTGAGTTGTTTCAATGCAGAAAAGCATTTTGAAATTGCCAGAATTAAATTATTAAAATACAATGTAATTAGTCTGAATGAATATCGTTCACGTTCGCGGGGATCTTCGAGTATTTTTTGGAAATTTTCAACATGTATTACGAACAGTAGGAAGGTTAAATTGTGATATAATTCTGGCCGTGGATGGCCAATATATGTGTTTTGAAGGATGGCATGGATTATAGAAAATTAATTGATTATACAATCAGTTTTAATCTCAATATTACAGTACGAGAGCCTACAAGGTTTACTAAAATTTCAGGTAGTAGCATAGACAATTTATGCACTTCTGTGAACACCAGCCCGCGCGTCCGAAACGCTCGTGAATCGGACACGGGCTATCCGCGCAGACCGAACGTGTTTCTGAAAACCGGGAAAAGTTCCGGAAACTCGGTCACCAACTGGCTTCCTTCGGAACGTGGGGATCTTTTATCCAGTGGGGTAGCACGGCCGATTCCCGGATTTCTCTACTTCCCAATTTTCGCGTTCACGCGGATAATCACTCAACAAAACTCAAATAACTCGTCGACAACTGGGGAGCAAAAATTTATTGATTATGCTGCCACCAGCCCCCAAGTTAGCCGACTACCTTCGTCAAATTAGGGTTAGAGGGTTTTTTTATAAATTAATTAATAAAAACAAAAAAAATGGTTTAAATAGGTTTAATATAAAAAAAAAATAATTAAATTAAAATAAAATTCAATGAAGTTATTATGAAAAGAACTTGTTAGATTTAATTAAACTAAGCACAAACCATTTGTGAACACCATTATAAAAGGAAAATTATTAATTTTAAATAAACTAAGGACAAAAATTACACATAAAATATAAAAAAATATAAAAGAAGCGACGAATGAACTTGGATCGACATTTAACAAACTGATTCTTTATGAAACCTTTATACTTTTTAAATTATCTACTTTAGAGGAAGGAAAGAAACTTGCCCATTTTTAAATTTAATGCATCAAATTATTAAATAGATCCAAAAATAGAACTTAACAGAACCCACATAATTTCGCACTTGATTCAAATAAAAATTACTTACATTTCCTCTTGTCCTTTAATCCTAATGGATTGAAACAGGGAAATTCGACTGTTTAATCTTCTTTCACCAACAACTTTATTTAATACCCGAAATCCGTAACAACAATAAAATATATTTGAATTCTAAATAGAATTTTCCACTTTTTAAATACACTTTAAACACGCCGATTAATTTTAAGTATTCTCCGAGATATTACTCTAGACTTTACAATTTAACCTAACTCCGCGCGACATCTTCAACGATTCCCCGGCTTCCTTAAGGAACCCGTAACTAACTGCCTTCCGAAGGGGCACCGAATGAATCAATCCCCGTCACGACTTTACTCCTTTTCGGAGGAGTCCACCCAAATGGTGCCTTCCGAAGGGGCACCGGATGACTGACTCGTCACGACTTTACTCCTTTTCGGAGGAGTCCACCCAAGTGGTGCCTTCCGAAGGGGCACCCGGATGACTGACTCTTTTTCGTTCTTCCGCGTCTTAAAAATCATATTTTCACATATGATAAACGGCGAGCGGGGACGCAGCCCACGCAAGGTGCGGATCTTTGCGCTATTCGCGCTAATCTTGTTTATCCTCTGAAATCGTAGTACTCGGTATTACAATTAATCTTCTTAAACAAATATCCGCATCCGGCAAACAACGGGCGTTAAAAAGCATTTATAGCCATTTCTAAACACACATGTTTATTGCCGGCTTATCGGGTTCGATAGAGTTCTTTTTAAAGACGCAATCAACATATTTCAAGCGCGCCCGCTCGTACTAGTGCGAATCTTTTATTTATATTCTAAAAATTATAAGCGGTCCTTTTATTAATTTACTTTAAACAAATATTAACTTCCTGTGAACAATAGGCATTATTAAGAGCAATTTATATTATATATTTGGCTTATCGGGTTCCACAGAATTTTGTTTCCGGACGCAATAGTTACATTTCAAAACGCTACCGTATTTTTAAACCAATATATGTTTAAGGGTCGGAATTAAATATTTATAATTTTATTTCTAAGCCATATTAATTGGCGGCGGTCTACACTTCGATATGCAGGAACCGCTATGAGTCAGATGTGGCAAATTGGAATTTGTCTAATCATTTCAGTATATAATGCACTTGCAAGTTGAATGTAAGCGAAAAGGTAGAACGCAGAACTTCTCTAAGAACTAATTTGAAACAATTTGAGAACATTTTAATATTTATAGACCGGTATGTGCACAAAACGACGAATAACAATCATTTACAGAATTTTTAACTTATTCATAACGGCCTTCAAGCAAACTTTAACAATAAAAAGCATTAAAATCACTGGCAAGCCCATAAAATGGACTAATGATGATGAGGTCATCAAAAGCACGTAGCGGAAATAAATACATCTTCAAATGAATTTAATCATTTTTTAGCACGATTATTAAAGATATCACTAAGAATTTGGTGAAGTCTAAAGAAGAATACAATATATATTTAGAATAGTAAAAGTTAATACTTGCAAATCATTACTTTTCGCACTGACATATGAAAAAGAAGCGGAACATTGCAATTAACACATTAAAAACAAATCAAGTGCTCGGGACATATATGAAATGCATACTGTTGTAAAGACTGTCAAGATATCCGTTGCCAATCCTTTAACATATGTCCTAAACGTCTGCATACAAGAAAATAAATTTCCCGTTATACTAAAGATAGCGAGTTGTTCCGGTGCATAATGAAAGAAACTATGAAGATATCAACAACTTCCGTCCAAATATCGCATCTTCCTAAAATTTCAAAAAGTATTTGATATAATAATAAAGACTCGATTAAAAATAACATACTAGCAAACGAACAATTCGGATACAAACAGGGAAAGTCGACAGTACATGCAATACTAAAAGTGATGGACACGTAATAACAGCTATGAATAACGACATGCGTCTAATAAACTATTGTATAATATTAAAGTTTTTTCAAAATTCATAATACCAATGACTGTTTGTTTCTGCAACAGCAGTTGGACGTGTTTGGCGCAGTAGTTGCGTTGTTATTGTGATATTTGTGTTATGGTCATTGGTGTGAACAGTGACTAGTATTGTTCGTTGGTTATCGAGATGCATTAATGACAACTACTTTGAGTTCGTTACAGTTGCGGGAGTGATTGCCAGTGGAGTTGTGCAGACCGAATGCAGTGGTGTCGTTGTTGGTGATGTGTTGCTGTTGATGCTTTGTTGCCGTTGTTGCGGCTGTTGTTGTTGCTAGATGCAACTGGGTTCCCGTGTGAAGGTTATCGACATAGCTAGCTATATACCTGTGTCATGGAATGTGATGGTAGATGCATTCCTGTCAGCCTTGCGAAGCGGGATCGCACTGGGGCACATGACACAATTCGAGGAATTGTTGGTACGCGGGCTGTCTGCAGATGGCCTGTGTGCGCAGGCATGCAAATGCAACCAAGCTAGCGATACTGCAGCACGCAGGTAACGGCGTGATCGCTTGACCTGGACGCAAGTCCAGTGGTGCATTGTATCTGTTCTGGTCAGATAATGGGCGCGGGCACGCAAGTGCATCGGACGTGACTTGACTATATGTTTGACTATGTCTAATAACTATTCTGTTTGACGCTACGAATAGACGTTAGGTGTACACGAAGATCACCATTGGAGGAGCAATGGAGAGACGGATAAAGAAGTTGTAGGCACGTTCCGAAGAGTGCTGAAGCAAGGGTGCTGGAGCACCCGGTATGTTAATACTAATTATGGTCGGTATTCATAATCACTAATTACTGTTTGTCTTTCATGTTGCTCGCCGTATTATTTGGTTACCCGAATGCACGCCCATGTGAGAGCATCATCTGTCTGTCCGCGGGCATCGTTCGAGGAGAGGAGTTTGGTAACGTAAACATATACTTGGCTTGCATTGGGCTGTGTGAGAGGGAAAGCAATTATATTAATAGGCGCCACTTATTAAGGGTGCATTAGTTTTGGTCGTCGGGCGTTTTCTAGTATTCGAGATATATTGTGCATCTTGCTCTCCGTACAATTAACATGCAGTTTTATGCATCGCTCCCAATCATCGATGTATTTACATAATATGCTCCGTGCGAAATTTTCGACACCCTCCTAAAGTATTCAATGTATATGAATTAAACATTAGAACGTAAAAGATTTAAAAAGATTACTTTAAACAATTAAACTTACAGATGTATAAAATACCCGATATTCAATTGCATTTAAAATTATTACGGTTGCTTTAAATCATAAAAATATAGGTATGTAGAAACGAGTGCAGTTGTGCTCGTTTGTGTTAATATATTTGTATTAATTTCTTGTACTCCATGCGCCAATATTGCATAGATCTAGTCCGTGATTAATTACATTAGAACTACTAAATAAACATTCACAAAGTTTTCAAACTACACACAGCTTATCTCGCAATCTCAGTTACCTACATATTTGCGTATTATCATAAAACCCTAATTTCACCGCAACGAATTTGTTTAATAGTTCATAATGTGACCTTGAGGATAGCCGGCCGATCGAATACATTTTTCGTCAATGTTTTTTTGCATTCACCTTCAGTGCGGAACGCTTTTTAATTCATATACCGTCAAAGCCATAATCAGCCTACCATCATGATAGGTTTTAATATTAAATAATTTGTATCACGAATCTGCCGTTTATAATTATATTTGATTTAAAATACGTAAAAATGGTAATGATCAACGAATCGTTACATTACACTTTATATTTCGTACGCTTATTAGGTTCCCACGTCGATCTGCCACCTTGTATATGTATACTGCACATATACTGGGCTACAATGACAAAATTTTGTTGCGTTCCTTGCTAATTTAAAATTTTATCAAATACTGAATATTAATCTAATAAAAGATAGAGGGCCAATGCGAAAATGCTTAATATAAACCCTACAAACTATGCAACCGTCACAACAAGCCGGTTTCCAATCGTCCCATAAGCGTTGTCTTACTATAGTATATATATATACAAGGCTAATATAGTCCATACATTTACATTAGTACACAATGCGCAGAAACGAATTTTCGTCAAGACGATTTCATATCTAGATTGTAGGGGAGGTCGGTAATCAGTTGCGTGCACGCGAAATTTTCGCGTCATGAATCCCAACCTCATTCTAGCTCGTGTCGTGGTTTGGTTTGTTTCGTAGCGTCGTTTCTTGTGTTAAAGTTAACATTAAAACTTCGTTTTCGTTTTTTCTTTTCAGAACGAATAAATATTACTACATCCACTTGTAAAATTTGCAATTAATCTACATAATATTGTAAATACAATAATTTTCATATTGCATACGCCACTGCTCATCAGCTGATATCAATTTACCGGTCAGATTTCGATGAGTCACCATGTACTAATGTAAATGAACGGTCTCTAGTATCGGGTTAACAGGGCCGGCTTAGGGCCAATTTATTAAGTGCGCACGAGCTAGAAAGGGACCGGAGAGGATAGGGTCAGGTTAAATATCAGGAGAACGAAATAAATGGCGAGCGCAGGCAGGGACAGATCGAGAAGTGCAGGAAAGAAAGTCCCAGTGATGTTTACAAGGAGCAGGAAAATGAAGAGATCGACAGAGAGAGAGAGAGAAGGAGGGTGAGAGGAAAGGTGAGGATATGGAGAGCGAAAGTGTGTTAAAGTTACTAAGAGAGATAAAGAAAGAAATGAAAGAAATGAGGAGAGAAAATGAGGAATTGAGAAAGGAATTGCAAGAGGATAGAGAGAGGAGAGAGAAAATGGAGACGAATTGGGAAAAAGAAAAGGAGGGGCTAGAGATGGAAAGGAAGGAAAGAAGAAACAACATAGTAATAAGAGGGATACAGATAGAAAAAGGCCAGGAGAAAAAGCAGGTGAGGAAATGGTTGGAAGAGGAAATACAGGTGGAGGCGGAAATTGAGGAAGTTGTTAGGATGGGGGAAAAGGGCAAGAAGTAGTGCTGGTGAAAATGAAGTCAGGGGAGGAAAAAGAAAAAGTAATGAGGAATAAGGCAAGACTGGGAGGAAAAAGGGTATTTATAGACCACGATTTGACGGAGAGGGAGAGAGGGGTACAAAGGGAAATCTGGAAGCATGCAGTGATTGAAAGAGAGCAAGGGCGAAGGGTAAAAATGGGGTATAGAAAGCTGAAAATTAACAACGATTGGTGGATATGGGACGGTGCGAAGGAAGGTCTGGTGCAAAAAAACTAATGCTAGAAAGAGGGGGGGGGGGGGGAGAAATAAGAGAGGAGAAAGAAGAGGGGGGGAGTAGAGAGGAGCGAGGGAGGAAGGAGGAGGGAGGGAGGGAAACATAAGGAAGGAGTAAAGAGAGAAGATGGAAAAGGGTTTAGAATATGCTTCTGGAATATTGCGGGGTGGAAGAAGTGGATGAAGGAAGAGTGGGGAGTCATTAGGGAATTGAAGGAGTACCATAGATGGGTTCGACTACGTAGGACTAACAGAGACATGGGTAGAGGAGGATACGTGGAGAAGGTACAAAGACAACATTCTGGAGGGGTTCAAGTGGAAATGCAGGACAGCGACGAGGGAGAGAAATAGAGGAAGGGCGAAGGGGGGGATAATAACAGGATTGAAAGAGACATGGGAGGAGTTGGAAGACCGACATTACGACACAGAGAAAATGCAGGGGAGATCGTTCAGGAAAGATGGGAGGAATTGGGGGATATACACGACGTACAGTAACCAACAAATGAGACAGGTAAGCAAAGAAATAGACGAGATAATTGATCGGGAAGGGGAAAGTATAGTGGTCGGGGAGACATGAACGCAAGGGTTGGGAGAGAGAGTGCGCTAGAGGAATGGAGAGGGATAGGGGAGAGGGCAGGAAGGAGGTCAAGGGATGAGATGGTGAACGGAGAAGGGAGAATCTTCTTAGGCTGGCTACAGGAAAGAAATAGGGAGATTCTCAATGGTTTTAAGGGGGACGAGGAGGGTGAATTCACCTACGTAGGTGCCAGTGGTAGGTCAACGATAGATCTGGCACTAACAAGTGAGGAGAAGAGGCGGGAAGTTAAGAATTTCAGAGTGGGAAACAGACCAGAATCGGACCATTTGCCGATAGAGTTGGAATTGTGGACGGAAGGAAGGGAGAAGGATAAGGAAGGGGAGGGCGAGAGAGGGATGGCAAATGTATGGAACGAAGAGACAAGAAGGGAATATCAGAGTAAACTAAGGGAGGTAGTGTGGGGAGAAGTAAGGAGTATAGAAGAGGCAACAAGGGAGATGGAGAAGGCCATAGTAAGAAGGAGAAGGGGCAATGGGAAGGAAAGGGGTCATGGTTTGACGAGGAATGCACAAGAGGGAAACGGAAGCTGAGGGAAATTCTACAGGAGGTGAGGAGGGGAAAGAGGGCTTGGGAAGAGTATACAGAAGAAAGGGGTAGGCAGAAGGAGATGTGGGAGAGGAAAAAGGGGGAGATGAGACAAAGAGAGGAGGAAGAAGTACAAGGATTAAGAGGAGAAAAAGAGATATGGACATACCTGAGAAAGAGAAGGTGGGGCGGTAGGGGTAATATCGAGGGCGAGGAGTGGAAACGACATTTCATGGAGCTTTTAGGAGGGGGGGGGGGAGAGGAGAGGAGAGAGGGAGGAGGGGTTGAAGGAATTCACATGGGGGGAGATAATGAGAATAAAGGGTAGGATGAAGAAGGGAAAAGCAGCGGGAGAAGACGGGGTTGACACGGAGGCTTGGATATACGCACCGGAGGAGGTATGGAGACTGACTCTTGGATGGATAAACGACATATGGGCGGGAAGGAGGGAAGTGCCAGAAGGGTGGAGGGTTGCGATCATGGTGCCCATATGGAAGAAAGGAGGGAGGGAAAGAGTAGAGAATTACAGAGGAATCTTGTTAATGGATGTGGGGTACAAAATCTACACAGGGTTGATAGGGGCGAGACTAGAGGAGGAGGTGGAAGATAAGGGTATACTGCCGGAAGGGCAGGAAGGCTTCAGAGAGGGAAGGGGGACAAGGGATAATCTGTACGCGCTGAATTATATAGTTGAGAGGGAATTGGCAAAGAAGGGGGGCAAGGTGTTTGCAATGTTTGTAGACCTTAAGGCGGCGTTCGACAGAGTGGTCAGGAGTACTTTGGAGTTGACATTGCAAAAGGCGGGAATATCAAAGGGGATCGTAACAATTATAAGGCAGTTATATGAGGAAACGTGGTGTAGGGTAAGGGCGGGGGTGGAAACTACAGGTAAATTTAGGACATCAAGAGGGCTGCGGCAAGGGTGTCCCCTCAGCCCCCAACTATTCAACATTTACATTGCGCAGCTGGAGGAAGTGATGAAGAGAGGGCAAGGTGGGGGGTGAAGATAGGCAGTGGGAAGATCTGGTCGCTGGCCTTTGCAGGCGACATAGTCATATTGGCAGAGACGGAGGAGGGACTTAAGGAGATGGCGAAGAGACTGGAGGGATTTCTGGACAAGAGGGGGCTGGAGTTGAACACCAAGAAGACCAAGGTGATGATGTTCAGGAAAGTAGGAGGGAAACGAAGAGAAGTAAGAATGAGGTGGAAAGGAGAGGAAATTGAGCAGGTTAGGGAATGGATGTACCTAGGATATGTGTTGGACGAAGGCAACGGCAGCGAGGCGCGCATAAAGCACGTGCGTAGAAAAGCGAAGTTGGCAGAGGAGGGTTTGAGGGAATGCTCGTGGGGAAAGAGGAAAGGGAAGTTTGAGGAATCATTGCGGATATGGAACATATGTGTGAAGAGCATTATGCTGTATGGGGTGGAAGTTTGGGGGATGAAGGAACAGAAAAGGGTGGAGAGGGCGCAGATAGGGCAGCTAAAAAGGGCGTTGCACCTTGAGAGGTCAACGCCTGATTATATAGTGAGACAGGAGACGGGGAGTGAGAGGATAGCGGTGGAGGCAGGGGGAAGGGCGGTAAGGTACGAGATGGGGGTGAGAGGGGGGAGGGAGAATAGTCTAGGGCAGAAAGTGTTAGAGGAGCTATCAAAATGGGAAGCGGCGAGAAGAAAGTTGTATGAGAAGGCAGGGATGTCGATGATGGAGCGAGATATAATGAGAAGTATAAGGAGCTGCAGGTGTTCAGGGGAAGACCGAGTTACCTGCGTGGGGGCAAGACGGCAGAAGAGGAGAAGCTAGTGGCGAGGTTCAGGTGCGGAAATGAGGAAAGGAACAACAAGTATTGGATGGGAGAGGAATATAAGAGATGCTTAGCGTGCGAAAGAGGGTTAGACGAATGGAGGCACTGGTGGGAGGAGTGCGATGAAATGGGATGGAGCAGGGAGGAGGTGGAGAGGGGTAGAAATTGGAGGTGGGCGTTGGGAGAGGAGGGTGAGGGAGCGGAGCTGCTAGGGGAGTTAAAGGGGAGGAGGGAAGAGGGTAGGAGAAGGAGGGAGGCAGAAAGAAAGTTGTTACAGATGAGGTGACCAGGAGGTGGAGAGAAGGGGCCAAAAGAGGACGACAAGGAGTTCTTATATTATTTTAATTATTGTGAGGGACTTATTGGGATGCCAAATAAAGGTTTTTTTTTACTGCCGAGATTTGCAACTGCTTTGCAGCCGTCACAAGGAATGACCACTTCGTTTTTCTGTGGTGATCTGGTGAAGAACACAACAAAACAATATTTTTACCCTAAACACTACAATTCTGAGTGTTAAAGAGAGTACGAAGCAACTATATAAACTGAGAGTGCGGAAAAAGAAGGGTAGGGATATCAAAATAGGTGCGTAACCCAATTAATTAATATAAATTATACTATTGGTAGACACAACGCCTTAAAATGGGGCGACCGGAGGTGTGCAGGAGTTCGCAATCAGAAATGCACGGGTGGAAGGAGGGCTGTGTGTAAGGTAGAGATATTCTAATAAATGATATAATTGATGTAAATCTCAATTTAAATTTGTAAGTAAAGGAAAGGGCCGAGGGAGAGTGATGAGGATTACATAGCCAATATGAGAGAAAGAGAAAAAGGAGATTTGAGAAGCAACAAATAGGAGAGGAATACAAATTAGATAAAATTATGACAATGATGCACGTCCTATTTAAGCATTATAAAGACATAACGAACAGAAGAAAATTCCGAAAGAATTAAAATTAAACAGAGAAGAACAAAGAGAATAAGGGCGGAAAATGCAAACCTCAAGAAAGAAAAAATAATGTATATGACGATAATATATGCAGCAAGGATGTACACAAGTGGAAGGATCGATCTAAAGGGGGACGTGGATGAATAATAAATAAATATTGTGCAAAAGGTGGCCTCAAAAATAGAGGAAGAAGTATACGAAAGTTAGAAAATCAGGTTGCCAAAACGATAATAATGAATAATCAAGTGAAATTGAGAGGGCTACAAAAATCGGAGAGAGAAAACAAAAACAAATTAGAGCAACGTAAAAAGACAAACGTATGGCGGTGAAATGAAAACAGGAGAAGATGAAAAGAACAAAACAAACTAATGCATAAATCGGGGCAGGGAAACCTGGACATGTACTAGACAAATAGAAAGAACAGGAAATATGGAAATAGAACAGGAAAGAAGGAAAGTAAAAACGTGGAAGCTAGTGATGTGGAATATGAAGGGTATAAATGATAAATAAATATCAGGAGCAACCAACAACTATTCTACTAAAGTACTAAAAATACTAGAAAAGAGAAACAAACTGTAACATAAAAATATTAACAGATGAACAAGAAATAATGGACAGATATAGTTAGAAACAGTATTATGTTATACGTTACTGATGCTGGACAAGAAGATTATTTAGAAGGTAGTTGAGGACATTTTGAAGATAACACGAATAATGAAAGAAAAGAGACAATACACAGTGTAGAAGTAAAAGAAGCTACAAAAACTATTCGAAATGACAAGGTGAAGGAATTCGGCAGAAATGCTAAAGAATATGGGTACTAAAAGAGGAGACCTATTCACGAAAATCTGTAAAAAAGCTTGGGAAGAGGGAGTGATCCCTAAAGACTGCCAGATAGTCGTAATAATACCGATTTACAAAAGGGTGACAAGAGAGACAACTATTTCGAGGATGTATTCTGATAATAAACGTAAATGAGCTATCTGAATTTTACTTGCTGAACTTAATTGTGCTGTTAAATCATCTACATTAATAACATGCTGCAACTTTGTCAGTCGCAACGCGCACAGTAATATTCCTGAAGGAAGATAAAATTTGTTGACTACGTCGGTGGCGAAAGTTTTCGAAGCCATGGTATTGCTCATGTACACTTCTTTAAGTTTAAAAAAGAGTTTCTTGTAATAAATGTACACCACGTTTAATATTTGTACACACAAATTCACTATGTCCACCTTTAGCTTCATCGGTTTGACGTAAATCTCCAGAAGTAACTTCAAGTCGTCGATTTTCGAGTAGAGAGGCAACTGCTGATTAAATGACGTTAAAATGTCGATTTCGGTGTGTTTTATTTTGTTACTACTTGTCTTATTAGCTGTGATCCTTTCGTACAGCATTTCAATGTATTTCAACTTCAATTTGGAGTTTTTACCTACGTGCTTCTGGCACATAAGAATGATGGTGCATATTACCAGCACCTGATCTTGAATTTCTTTATTGCTGGAATTTTTGATGTGTATGTATGAAACCAAGATGTCGACAGACATTATGAAGACATGGTCGTCTTGCTTTAACTTTTCGCATGCCCATTTTATCAGTTCAACAGTCGATGCCTCCAAAATGGGCTCCTGATATTTTAAAGCGGTCGATCCTAGCTCCTGTAGCCAGAAGCTCACCAGATCGCGATTAGCACCGTCAAAACGTAGGGATGACATTTTCCTTGGGAAATTTAAGGTTACGAATTTCAACTTGCGGCTAAAAATCATAGAGCACAATTGATGACGAATTAGTGGTTTACAAATAAAGAAATTGTCCCACTTACAAAATACAATAAAATCACTTTTGGAAATTCAAACTGTCATAATTTGCCAGTTGCCAGTTGCCGCTTTATTCGCGCATGTAGACGAGTGAAAGTCTCAAATTAGTTTTTCTTCGTTTGACTTGATATTTCAACCAAAGGCTGAAGGAAAATAATTTGAAACGTATAGTTGGCAATAAAAGGAAGAAAAACTAATTTCATACTTCCATTGTTTGCCAATACGTCATGACTTATGGCATGAAATTATGAGGGCATCCAAAACCTTGATGTGATCAAATCAAAATGTACGTAATTATTTAGCAACGATAGTCCTTTAAACCTATGTTTAGTAATTAACATATATAGTCGAAATTATGAGAACGTGCCTGCACGTCATCGATGCGTGTTTTATAATGCCAACATGTAGAAATTATAAAATGCCATTTTCTTGTATTGGAATATGTAGTGAAACCAGGCCTATTTACAAGGCGATGCGAAGCAATGTTATAGATATTATTATTATCACTTAGTGTTCTATATTTGTCATGAAAAAAACGAAAGGAATTTGAATCTAGGGTATTTTATGTCGTAAGGATCGACGAACCGTTTCTGAGTGTTCTAGTAAGTTCACACATGTAGATCAATCGACGGGCGTAGTAATCCTGAAGAAATTAAAGAAAAATGGAGAGTTTTACGCCTAGAGGGCAGAAATTAAACGGAATTGGAGAAATATGTGAAGAAAGAAGAAATGAAAATGAAGAATTAGGCGAGGAGGCCGATCCAGCACGAGACCAAGTCACGCGACCCTAGTTCAAGACCATACATTCATATTACTTATAAAAGAAAAACAAACAAACTAACGATACCAAAAAGAATTGATAACAAAAAAATGCGAATAGTGTGTGGTAACAAGGGATTTAGATTATACATTACTGTATGCTATTGTCTTACTTGTGAGGCAGACAAGCAACGATGGTCAAAACTGGATCCAGACACTTGAAAACAGTCTCATAAGCAGCATTCTTCCCAGATTGGTTCGACAGAAACTGATTTTTGCACATTGTCGTCAACTCTAGAATTGAACCACTCATATAAGGTTATCAAGCAAGGTAACAAAAAAACAAACACACACACACACACACACACAATAGCAAAGAAAATCTATCTAAAATCAACCAGAGCAGGAAACATCCACCATGCACGAATTACAGACAAAAAATGAGAGATTATAACAGATGCTAACCAGACAATGAACAGGTGAGGAGAATATTTTGAAGAATATTTTTTCATTAACTCTTACTTTTAAATAATACAATTTTTGAAATAGATCGCTTCTATTAATTGTTAAATCGGAGGTTGAGATCAATAGTGAAAAAGATAAACAAAAAACTAGGGGTGAGAGAAAACTGGATACACCAGTGAATAGTAATCCCCAGGACATTATAGAGTAACTACTGAAAAATTGTTAATGCAATAAAAAATCCCTACACTGAAAAGTAAAAAATGAATTACATATATATTAAGAAACTGAAATTACACATTAACAATGTAAACATATAGCAAACGAAACTGAGTCACATGGGCGACCTATCAAATGTTAATAATACATAACTTGATTGTATCAAAGAGCACATAGCATGCTATTATCCTCCTACCGAATCATAATCGACTTTATTTCCATGAGCGGTGTCAACACAATTTTTTATTTGCTGGGCACCTCGACTAACACCTCCTTCTGCAACTCCAGTGACATACATCGCATCGTGCAAAGTGCAGATGTAAAACAAGCTTGTCTTGAGTTTTTCGTTAATGTTTTCCATGCAGTTCGCTATAACCAGGCAGAAATACGATGATGCATCCTCGTCGATCAATGCCCTGACAGATGAACTTGACGACTCGTCTCGTCCAGCACGGAAGCTTTGTATTTGGAGAAGAGCGACTCTTCCCCGAAGAAATTCTCTCGAATGCGCTTTGCCAAGAAGGCAGCAGACTTCGTTCGTCAGTATTCTTTGCGGCCCACGATAATGCGAAGCGACCATTCACTGAGGTTATTAGCAAGTGGAACCTGTGGAACTGTAAAATCGAAAATATCAATAATTCATTCGTGACGGTGATAAATAATACACAATTTAATTAAATAAGTAAAACAGTCATATCATCGATATCAAATTAGACGACGTATTATACAAAATTTTACAGAAAAGTATCAAAAACTTTGTTGATAAAGTCTAATTGAAATGATGAAACCTAAAAAAAATGAATAAAAATTCATTATTCTGATTTCATTACCAGTTACGTAAGCAATAAATGTTGTATTTTTAATGTTCCTATATATAACTGTCTCTTAAAGAATTTAGTTCGCCCTCCACCAATGACAATTGATTAAAAAACAAATAAAATTTCAAGTATCATCCTAACCATAATGATAAGCTTGCGTATGTACACATGACTTCCGTGAGCTGCGGCAACAATTAAAGCTGTGTATCGAAACGTATGTTCAGCGAAACTTCATGCAGTCATGCAAAGCTTCTTGCATCCCGTCGAATGATTAAATTTGTGAGAAACTTGTGATGATGTATTATTTTCAGTTTTCAACCATGTCTATAGAATGTACCATCGCCTTGGATTCGTATCCTCCAAGTAGAACTCGCTAATATCAATCGAGCAACGAGGCACATTTTAAACATCGACAAGTACACCTGACGAAGTTGTCGTACCTATCGAGATTGTTTCGCCCGATTCCAAGAGTGTCCCTCAACAAGGCATTTATCGCAATAGCTTCATACTAAAAGGACGTACAAACACAAATAAAACAGATGTGCCCACTTGTACGTTTTTCTCCCAGCGATTCCATGAAATATTTTATTTCGAATAACTACATCGGCAATTAAAAGATGGAATTGTAAAAAAATAACTATTGTTACATGTCATATCCTATATACATATTCAAATACAGCGGCATTTTGAAAATTAACAACAAGCGACGTACGTAGGCAGTTTCAATGAACACTTGATACGTCAATGATTGTTTCGTAATTGACATTTACACCGAAACTTTGGTCAAATTTAAGCCAGTATCATTTCCTCGGCTAACATCAAGCACAATGCACTTAAAAATAATGGAACAATTCAATCTTTTCGGGTTCATCATCCACAATTAAATTTCAACCCCAACTGAAAGAGCTCGAGGTAACATGGACACCATGCACAACAGTCACTCAACTGGTTTATTTCTGTTAGGTTTATTCAGTTAAAGTAATCTCACTTAGGATTCACGAGTTATAAAAAGGATTTATTTTATAATAATATAAGCAGATCTATTACATTGAAAGAGAATCAACAATATATCGCCATGGAGAATGATAAAAAGGTTTGCCAACCTTCCGTTGGGGCAAAAGCGATGAAACTAAATTAAGCCGACATCTTCAACACTCTCACTTCGGCTTGATGGTCCTTTTGACTCATAGAAGATCGTTTGCGGATGCCAATGGCTGCTCGGTGATATTGGAACAGGTCGCGTGTCAGTGCTTTTGTTAGGATATCTGCATGTTGCTCTCTCGAAGGAATGTATCCCAGCACAAATTCATTCTTCTCGTATCGCTCCCGAATGTAGTGATACCTGATATCGATGTGTTTGCTCCTTTTGTGAAATACCGGATTTTTTATTAGTTGTATTGCACTTTGGTTGTCCAGATATAGTGTCGTCAGGACGTCTTTGGTATCGAGTAAATTTCTAACTAGGCTCTTAGTCCATGCGATCTCTTTCGTTGTTTCACATGCGGCTACGTATTCAGATTCAGTAGTTGACAGTGCTACGGATTGCTGCCTTTGTGAACCCCATGCTATCGTACCGGAACCGTATGTCACGACATACCCGGTCGTTGATCGCCTTGTCTCGGTGTCACCGGCATAGTCTGCATCGCTGTATGCCACCAGCTTGTTCTCCGGATGCTTCTGGAATTCCAGGCCGTAGTCAATTGTGCCCTTGATGTATTTAAGAATACGTTTCACCGTCTTCCAGTGAATCTTCTTAGGTTTCTCCAGATATCACCCTGTTGACGGCGAATGTGATGTGATGTGAATCATCAATGTAGATTGCAAGTAGCATCCCTCTCTCCTTACTGGTGAATACACAGGGATCTGCACTCGTGGCCTCCAGATGGAATCTCTGCAGGAAATCAATAAATCGTCGGTTCCAGCAGCGCGAGGCCTTCTTAAGGCCATATAGACTGCACTTGAGTTTGCAAACTCTTGTGGTGCCGTCCTCGTAACCTTCAGGCTGTCGCATGAATATGGATTCATCAATGTTCCCATTTAAGAAAGCCGTTTTGACATCGAATTGTTGAATGCTCTTGCTCCCACTAGCTGCAATTGCCAGAATAGTCCTTATAGAGTCGAAATGAACTACAGGGCTGTAAGTCTCGTGGTAGTCGACCCCTTCTCTCTGACGAAACCCTCGTGGAACGAGCCTTGCTTTGTAGCGCTGAATGTTGCCACTCGCATCGCGCTTTAACTTATACGTCCATTTGCAATCGATTATTGCCTGATCCTTCGGCGCTTCTGTAAGTTCCCATACTTCGTTTCGCATTAGCGACTGGTGTTCGTCGTCCATGGCCTTTTTCCAATGGTCGGAGTCGTCGGTTTTGATGGCCTCCTTGAATGATACCGGTTCCTGGCTCTCGGTTAAAAATATATCATTAATATCGATATAGTCATCATACCTGCTTGGTGGCCGAATTGTCGCCCTGTCTCGGAGACGAACTCTGTTAATCGGAACTTCTTCGCATCCTCCGTTGTCAATCTCGTCTGGATTATGTTCAATCTGCTCCTCCAGCTGATTCTCCACATTGTCTTCGATTGGTTCGAACGTCTCTTTGATCATGAGTTCGCAATCTTGCTCAATCTTCTTGGGCGTCTGATTAGCTCTTCCCGTAAATATCACATCTCGCATCGTTTGAATTATGTCATCCTCCGGATGCCATATCCTGTAACCCTTCCTTTCACCATCGTAGCCAACAAAAAACCTCTTCTCGCCTTCGCATCCAGTTTCTGCCGTTTTGCTTGGGTATATGGGTGAAGACCTCTTCTCCGAAGATTCGCAGTTCTTTGATTCTCGGTTCCTTTTGAACCCAGAGTTCGTGCGGCGTCATCTCTTCGACGCTACTCGTTCGTGTCCAGTTGAGAACACTCACAACAGTGTTCACCGCCTCTGCCCAGAATCTTGGTTCGAATTTTCTGGCGTGGAGCAGTGCTCTCGCCGCTTCCATTAGTGTGCGGTTGTCTCCCTCTGCCGAACCGTTTTGTTCAGGCTTGTATGCCACTGTTCGTTGGTGCTCGATTCCATGCCGATGAATCAGCTCTCTCATTTCTCGATTAACAAATTTGAGCCCATTGTCTGTGCGAAGTGTTCGTATTCCATTCGGGCAATGCTTCTCAGCCTTATTAATGAAGTTCTCAACACAACGCGTTGTCTCAGCTTTGCTCGCGATGAAGTAAGCTGTCCGGAAGTGCGAGTAGTCGTCTTTGAGAAGCAAATGATACCTTGACCCACCGATGGACTTGGTTTCTATAGGTCCACAGAGGTCGGCATGAATTGGTTCACCGATCGCATTTGCACGCGACACGCTGTTGGGAAAGGGCAACCGATGCATTTTTCTTATTGCGCAAGACTCGCAGAACATGTCTTTCTCGGGCTTGACCGGTATCTGGAAACGACCAAGAATCCTTTTTAACATGTTTAAGATTTTGGTGTGCAAGTCTCTCGTGCCACTCCTCAAGTGTCCCTGTTCATGCTATATTTGCTTGTATTTCTTCATTTACTGATTTCGTTTCTCCAGGACGAATAACTTTGAATTTCATCGAGTGGAGCTTGACGAACTTGACGAACTCCCACTACGACTGTATTCTTGTCTTTTGTTAGTCTATAGGTGGTTCGGGTGGACTGCATTTCGAGACCCTTGTCGAGTGCTGCGCCTACTGAAAATAGGTTATATTTTAGTTTTGGAACATAGAGCACGTTGACTAGATGATTTTTGTTCCATTGATTACATTGATGACATTAAATAATACACAATTTAATTAAATAAGTAAAACAGTCATATCATCGATATCAAATTAGACGACGTATTATACAAAATTTTACAGAAAAGTATCAAAAACTTTGTTGATAAAGTCTAATTGAAATGATGAAACCTAAAAAAAATGAATAAAAATTCATTATTCTGATTTCATTACCAGTTACGTAAGCAATAAATGTTGTATTTTTAATGTTCCTATATATAACTGTCTCTTAAAGAATTTAGTTCGCCCTCCACCAATGACAATTGATTAAAAAACAAATAAAATTTCAAGTATCATCCTAACCATAATGATAAGCTTGCGTATGTACACATGACTTCCGTGAGCTGCGGCAACAATTAAAGCTGTGTATCGAAACGTATGTTCAGCGAAACTTCATGCAGTCATGCAAAGCTTCTTGCATCCCGTCGAATGATTAAATTTGTGAGAAACTTGTGATGATGTATTATTTTCAGTTTTCAACCATGTCTATAGAATGTACCATCGCCTTGGATTCGTATCCTCCAAGTAGAACTCGCTAATATCAATCGAGCAACGAGGCACATTTTAAACATCGACAAGTACACCTGACGAAGTTGTCGTACCTATCGAGATTGTTTCGCCCGATTCCAAGAGTGTCCCTCAACAAGGCATTTATCGCAATAGCTTCATACTAAAAGGACGTACAAACACAAATAAAACAGATGTGCCCACTTGTACGTTTTTCTCCCAGCGATTCCATGAAATATTTTATTTCGAATAACTACATCGGCAATTAAAAGATGGAATTGTAAAAAAATAACTATTGTTACATGTCATATCCTATATACATATTCAAATACAGCGGCATTTTGAAAATTAACAACAAGCGACGTACGTAGGCAGTTTCAATGAACACTTGATACGTCAATGATTGTTTCGTAATTGACATTTACACCGAAACTTTGGTCAAATTTAAGCCAGTATCATTTCCTCGGCTAACATCAAGCACAATGCACTTAAAAATAATGGAACAATTCAATCTTTTCGGGTTCATCAGCAGTGCTCTTGCCGCTTCCATTAGTGTGCGGTTGTCTCCCTCTGCCGAACCGTTTTGTTCAGGCTTGTATGCCACTGTTCGTTGGTGCTCGATTCCATGCCGATGAATCAGCTCTCTCATTTCTCGATTAACAAATTTGAGCCCATTGTCTGTGCGAAGTGTTCGTATTCCATTCGGGCAATGCTTCTCAGCCTTATTAATGAAGTTCTCAACACAACGCGTTGTCTCAGCTTTGCTCGCGATGAAGTAAGCTGTCCGGAAGTGCGAGTAGTCGTCTTTGAGAAGCAAATGATACCTTGACCCACCGATGGACTTGGTTTCTATAGGTCCACAGAGGTCGGCATGAATTGGTTCACCGATCGCATTTGCACGCGACACGCTGTTGGGAAAGGGCAACCGATGCATTTTTCTTATTGCGCAAGACTCGCAGAACATGTCTTTCTCGGGCTTGACCGGTATCTGGAAACGACCAAGAATCCTTTTTAACATGTTTAAGATTTTGGTGTGCAAGTCTCTCGTGCCACTCCTCAAGTGTCCCTGTTCATGCTATATTTGCTTGTATTTCTTCATTTACTGATTTCGTTTCTCCAGGACGAATAACTTTGAATTTCATCGAGTGGAGCTTGACGAACTTGACGAACTCCCACTACGACTGTATTCTTGTCTTTTGTTAGTCTATAGGTGGTTCGGGTGGACTGCATTTCGAGACCCTTGTCGAGTGCTGCGCCTACTGAAAATAGGTTATATTTTAGTTTTGGAACATAGAGCACGTTGACTAGATGATTTTTGTTCCATTGATTTCCATCAAACATGAGCATGTTGATGTGGCCCCTTCCTTGGGCTTCGATGCATCCTCCGTCGCCTATGCACACCATTGCTGGCGTGTCGAAGGCTTCGTATGTCAGGAACCATCCCCGTTGATTGCACATGTGATCACTGGCACCAGAGTCGAGAAACCAGTCTTCTTGTGACCTTACGTTTGTTAAAGCAGACATCAGAGCTACGTTCGCTAGCCCTGCACCGTATGGAATCATAGAATCTGATATTTTTTCACCCATTGATCGCAGTCTGTGGGCCATGTCCTCAAGTTTTGAGATGTGTTGCCATGTCGTCTGAGCTTTTTTTCGTTGCACTGAACCAGTTCTGTTGAAGCATGTGTATGCTAGCATTGGACCTCTGCTCATAGACTGAGGTAAGTTTGTCACACATCTCCTTTGCAGTTGTGCAATTTATGACATGTAACGTTTGCTGGTCACTAATTGTTGTAACTATTACCTTTTGTGCCAAGGCATCTGCCTTGTTCCACTTCGCTAGTGCCTCTGAGTACTCCTTGATCACTTGCGTGTTCGACCAGGCACCTTCGGCTTCAATTCCTCTCTGGATACAACGCCCCAGCTGTCATTCGCCTTCAGGATCACACACTTGGAATTTCCATAATAATCCCCAGTTTTCAACTTAGATATTCTCACAAGTTCGGTTTCCATTTTGATTTTGACTTCGTTATAGTTTTTCACTTCGCACAAGGCTGGAATATAACTTGACACCTCGATCAATCAAAATTACTTTTGTTACTTTTCTGGGCCCATAACCTGTTAGGTTTATTCAGTTAAAGTAATCTCACTTAGGATTCACGTGTTATAAAAAGGATTTATTTTATAATAATATAAGTAGATCCATTACATTGAAAGAGAATCAACAACATACCGTCATGGAGAATGATAAAAAGGTTTTCCAACCTTCCGTTGGCGCAAAAGCGATGAAACTAAATTACACATTGGGTCATCGGCCACCTTCCACCCACATTACAATCCAAATTCGATTAATACCGTGCTTCTGAATAAAATCGTTTAATTACACATTACAGTTGCACCATCGTCACTCACAGCGTCTTAACGCTGAAAGCAATTTTGATGTCGCTTTTTTTGAAAAGTCATAACTCGATTTGGTCTGGCGTTCGTGGCGAGTTTCAAGTCGACCTTGTAATTTCTCGTACTCGTCTTTGGCACCTGTGTGCAAACAATCTAGGATATTTCACATGCTTCTTTACTGTGTGCATTTTTGTGATGCTTTGAATGATTTAAATCACGTTTTTTGCTCACGTGGTCACTACCGCCAACGTATGTCCATATAGATTAGTTAGCTATCGATTAGTTTATTATATCTATATAAATAACTCCATTTGAATTTGTGGTGACAAATTTAATACTTGGGAGCCCCAAAGAGTAAACTCAAATAGGACGTCCCACTTGACCTTAAGACTGGGGAATCAAAAAACTGATCGCCAACTAATCCCTTTAGATGTCGCTGATAGTTTGAAATGTATACAGAGACTATATGCAAGACAGTGGCGACAATGCGACTCAAGCTCCGCCTACCCGCCATTTTGGTGCTAAACTTGAAAGCAAAGCTGAATGCATTAATTTAAAAAAATATATGTAATAATTTTAGATTTACATGCTACTAGAAAAAAGACGATAATAAACTTGTAGGTGACCTTTGAATGAGTCAAAATAAAACACATTTAGGAGCTTGGACTTGTTGGACCTTGTGCCATGTTCTTCTTTTTTTATTAAACTTAATGTAAAATACATTACAAAATATTTTACAAGGTGGTACAAGTGGAAATAGTGGAAAACTACATTTATAAAATATTTTATTGAAATTCTAATTTCATATAATAAAAAAAAACTATACATACAGAAACATTGCCGCAGGAGCAAACACATTAAAAAAAGGTTGTGCGAGATGAAATGCTAAAATAGAGATTACTTGATAGAAAGAGATCTGCTGGCATACCTATTCGTAATTTTGGTTTGCTTTTACCGGCAATCTTTAATCTAAATACTACAAATAGGGAAATATTTTTTTTTTAACAAAAGGCAACTGGGTATATCAAATTCTATGTTTGACATTTTAGTTTCATAAAATAATTTTATATCCACATTTTGTGAAGACATTATTTTATAAAATTTACGAAATGTACTTTCTAATTCTATAAAAAAACAAAATGTCATTTCATTGCAAAAGAATAAAGAATGGATTTTATAGGCTTTAATGTTGGTATACTTTGTAAAATCGGTATGCAATGGCTGTTTTCCACCCAAATATTGAATGCAACTGTCACAAGTTTTTGAGTTATTATTAATACTGTTCACAATATATCCACAAATGTTATAAAAAGCGTTAAGTTCGCTGTAATTCATTTCAAATTTAAAATCTATTTGTTGAGGCAACTGCACTACGTCATATACTGGTTCAGGGGTGGACCCTATAATACTTAAAAAATCCGGAAATAATTCTCGGTCATCAAGATCATAGCTCGATCTATTATATGAACTGAGATACTGAGAGCCACATATCAGTTTTAAATTATTTTTCACTTGCATTGCGTTAGGAATTATTTGTTTGCTCCTTAACACACTAAACATGTTCTCAATTTGATAATTTTTTTGAAATAAAATTTTATGCAGGTCCAAAATCGTTTTTGTACTAATAAGTACACCAGTCTGAGACGGTTTCCAGATTTTATTGGCCCCTATTTCCAATGAATCAATAATCTCCATAAAATTATGTAAAAAACTGATTGTGTCATTGTAAAGTGCATGATCGAATTTACTAAGAGCGTTGGCTGGTGATCTTGATATCATAATATAAAACCATTTTTCTATTTGGTCAATAAACCAAGCAGTGGTTAAGTATTCTGGCTTCTTTAAATAATCAGCTACGAATTTAAGTGCACTACTCACATCGTGACTAATAACATTTGTAGACACTTTCATTTTATCATAATGGGACGGGGCCAGATCACTTTCTGTTAATTTTGGAGCAAGTTGAAATTTTTTTTGATGACTGACTAAATCATAGATATGATTTACGGATATAATATAAGTCGGTAACCTGTATTTCTGTTTAATGTGTTGTGGAATTGTAATTATTTTGTTAGATACTAACATTCCTTTAAGATTTTTAAATAAATGAGGCACATCTGCCATAACAAAAACATTTTCAGTTGAAACGGGATTTAGAAAATATTTTTTTATCGTTTTGTGCCTTCCTGCTGAGATACCCAAAGTTTTCCATAATGCTTGATTAGCTTGTATATAGTCACTGTAGTTATAGCGCAAAGGAAGAAGAGAAGACGTGGCTTTGGAGAGTCGTTCATACGTGAACTGAGTGGAATAGGCCTATTGGGGAAACCACCAAAAACAAAACGCGCCAATTGTCCTACCTCTATGGTGGTGTGGAAATGGTCACAAAAACTAAACTAAAAATCTGCAGTGGTCCGCATGGAACTTTCTTATACTCTATTTTCCGAAACAACTTTTCAACAAACAGTTTATAATTTTAATACTTTTTTAAATTTTTTTCGATATCTCTTACCGCTTTCGGGATATGGAAATCGCTGATAAGATTAAGCCATCACTTCCGGTTGAGATATTGCTTTCTAAATAGGACATTTTTCCCTTGCCATATACTAATCTTAAATTTAAAGTCAAAATAAAACAGTCCGAATAGGCTTAGGGAAGGTCAAAACGTATATTTCCGTTAAAGTCGCGAGTTCGAAATTTTTCATTATCCCTACACTTCCTTATACATAAAGTATAAGAAAGTAAAAATACATACCAAAACTCAACAGCAAAATCACGAAATAAACAAGCAAAGCACAAAAAATATATCGTAATCGAAACTCAACTGGCATTTCCATTATTGGCGCGTAAAAACGCGGCACGTGAACGCCCTTTCATACCAAACATGTCCCACTTGAAATTGCAATTTATTTACTTGTAATGTTTACTTCTTTAATAATGTTTTTTCCAAGAAGATATGTATTAATGTTTTGTTTTTTTAGTAGCCATCAAAATAAAAGTAATATTGTGCTAAAATGTATTCCAATATATACATGATATAAGACTCCCACATAAAATTGAATTAATACATATAAACCTCACACCGGTCCTGTAGCGCGCTGTCCTTCTCGCACGAACAACAGTTCACACGCGCATACCGCTTCGTAAGATTATGTTAATGCTGGCGCCCTCTCGTTTACACGTCAAAGATTATTCTACGCGAGTACACTCTCCCATTGTGTTGCGGTATCTTAGTAGTTATTCATATATGGTACAATCGTTCGACATTTCAGAGAGTACCTGAACTGGTAAATCGAATAAGATGAGTATGAGTGAAATGGGGCGATGCAAGTTTAGCGGCAGTTGAGCGAGATACGCATATGAAGCTGACGTGCATCCAGTTGTCGCCCGGCTATTTCTGGAACTTTTGAATCAAAGTGTACGTAGCGAACAGTCATGTCACCACAAGCTACATTGGTGTGTATTCTAAATATATTTAGTTATTGAGGATATGCTGAAATTTGAAGTGATTTAACAAAATAGTATGCCGTGCATTGGTACTGGCAATTACTGTCTTGTTTATATATATATATATATATATATATATATATATATATATATATATATATATATATATATATAGGTTTGAAAAGATAAGATTTACTTTAATAATACTAATGTATGTGATCTGAACACCTCGACAACCAATTTCTCGCTCAGCTGTGACAACAAATGGAGTTGCACCATTGTATTATTTCGGTATTTTATACGGAATACCTTTCGTAATACCTTGATCCAAACTGACCGTTACTAAAAGTAACAGTCAATTGTTCTTATAATTGTTTATTACGATAATCTTTTGATATACGCAACGAAGTTGAGAAATTAAAAATTAATATTAAATAATGCAATGGTCCTTTTACACGTATTTTTATTTATGCGATGAAAATTTCTATTCGTCGACAAAATATACCCATGTATTTACGACAGCGTTTCAACACAAAAAACCGCTGCGCTGTTCCAGTGCATGACGAATTCTCGTTCAGTTTAGTTTGGTTTCACATCAAGATGGTGTCGACGCGGCATAAATTAAAATTACAATTAACAAAGGAAGAATCTGAAAATTTTCGCAATGAAGATTGGGAACAGGGAACAATCGTCTGGGCGCAATTCGGCAAAAAATTTTGGCCAGGTATTTTTTATTTAAATAAATAGAATTATTTATTTTGAAAGAACAGTTGTTTCACCTTCGCATCTACAATTACATACATGTGTATAGAACACCGTTAAAATACCAACTAAAATACAAATACCATAAATGAAAATAAAATGATAGATTTATATCTTGTGAATTAACATATTATCATAATTATGTAAACTATAATTATATAAACTCGAATACCATTCGAAACAGCCCGCAGTATTAAATTAACATGTATTTATGAATGCTTGAACATCCTTATGGAATAATTTGTTTTATTGTTTCTTACCTGATTTATATTTGTCGAATTGCAATAATACACATATAACACAAGAGGTTGTGTTGTCGCGCAGTCGTTAACCTTATTTATTACATATTTTGTAACTTATGTCAATAATTCGATTAAGAACGAGTCTTCCCACAAAATGTCTTGGACATGGAGGCGGCAATATTAATGAGTAATAATTAATTTATTGCTGGAATGATTCATTTTCAATTGTATAATCCAAGAACTCATGGAGTTAGGAATTTATAATGATCTACGTTTCGGTCTGCACTGAACTTTCTTATACTTAGTTATACTACATTTTCGAAAAAACTTTTCTAATGGAAATTGTTTAAAATTTCAATATCTTAAACTTATATAAGAACATTTTTTTCGATAACTCGTACCGTTTTCGAAATAAGGAAAACGGTGATAAGAGCAAGCGATCACTTCCGGTTGAGGTATTGATTTCAAAATAGGACTTTATATTTTCTGCTATATACAAATCTTAAGTTTAAAGTTTCATAGCTCTAGCTACAATCGTTTGGGCTCAAGAGCGGGCACAGGCATACAGACACACAGGCTCACAGACTCACGGCTACACATACCTCCCAAAAATCACAGTTGTTTGCACTGAACTTTCTTATACTTAGTTATACTACATTTTGCAAAAATACTTTTCAAATATAAGTTGTTTGAGATATCAACATCTTTAAGTTTTCTAAGAATAATTTTTACATAACATGTACCGTTTTCGGGAAACTGCGATAAGACTAAATCATCACTTCCGGTTGAGATATTGCTTTTAAAATATTACGTTTCCTCGTTGCTGTAAACAAATCGTAATTTAAAGTTTCATAGCATCAGCAATCATCGTTTCTGCTTAAGAGCGCGCAGTGACACAGACTCTCAGACACAGTGTCATTACGAAAATAGTCAGAATAGATACAGGGGACGTTCGAAAACAAATGTTTTTAAACCATAGGTAATTACGTTTTTATTAATATTAGTATACTTTGGAACACGTATGTACCTGTGGTTCGTTGTTGTAATTTCAACTTTTCTTTTTATACACTTTAAAATTAATTTACATTCTTAGTCTTTAACACGTCATAATGTTTATAAAATTATCAGTTGTATTGTTTTCGTCATTTAATATTCTTAAAAAACACTTCATTGTCAATATATGTTTCGAGTTTAACTGCATCATCGGGAGAATTGATATTACACGTTGGGGAAAGTGGGGTATTGTTTTTATGTGCGAACATCATTTTAATATATCATATTATGAAGAACAATAAAACCGACTCAAATTACGCTAACCACATTATTAACAACAACCACAGCAGAGGCAAGATGGAAGATGTAATGTCAATAATAAAAATACAAAATAAAGGCAGAAAATTGAATATATGGGAAAATATCGATGGAAAATATATCAGAATGCAGTGCAGTAGTTCTAACTAAATTGAAAGTAATAATAATTTGCATATACAGGCCGCCAAACACTAAATTCGAATCATTCTTTACAACGTATTCGCACTCCATTCTACAGTTGGTACAAAATCGAACAAAAAATCACGGGACAATACTGTGCGGTGGTTTTAATATTGGAACACAAGAAGAAAGTATACACTTCCAAAGATATCATTGACGTGTACAACATGAAATTTACAATCGCAAAACCGACAAGAATTACAGGTACATACATCGGCAGCGTTAATTGACAACATAGTCACAAATGGGCTTAACCATACGTCATCAGTCTTGAAGACTGCACTGTCGGATCATAAAGGACAGATAATACAAAAGGTAAAACCACAATAGAAGAAGAAATGACAACAAGACGACTGTTCACCACACATAAGATAAATATGTTCAAACAAGACCTCTCTACTGTTGAAAGGCTCGACGTTTATCATGAAAAGGACACGAACGAAACATTTACAACATTTTCCAAGACATTTCAATTATATTTCGGAATGGGAGACTCTCGCAAAGAAACCCATATCAATGGATAACAAAAGATATTAAAATTTCAAACAAAACGAAAAAATGCTTGTATGGAAATATGAAACTGGGATGGACATCTATAGATATTCGAACGGGCTGAAGAAAATGATCACTGCAACGAAGAAATGCATATGCGAAACAGAATTAAAATATCTACGATCATCAATAGAGAATCAGGGAAAGTAATAAATGAATATAATAATAAAAATAGAGGGAGAAAATGAGGATGCCAGTAGGGTGAACCAAGAACCAAGTTACACACGACGACTTCCAGCATGACAAAAACTGGAGTAATAATATGTCTTTATTTTCCACTTCCCTGAATTGCAGGGGCTATATAATCTTTAAAAATAATATTGCGTGTGAGATTCGATGAAATACCAACAAAAGTACTTGAACACGTAACAGAGGATCTTATCAGCGTTTTCGAGATAATGAAAACGGCCATAAGAACAAAACTACCACATTTCTCGCTATAAATAAATTTTAAGCTTAAAATTTCATAGCTTTAGCTACAATACAATTGTTTGGACGCTGGAGCGACCACAGACACACACAACCACATAAGTGTCATTCCGAAAATTTCACTAATTTGTGCAAGCACAAGCACACATGCTCACACACACTAACACGCACACACACACACAACATGCACGTTCAATATTTCATTATCCAATTAGCTCAATTAATTCAACAGTTTGATCATCCATGCTGTAACTTCCTTTAAGTGAATAGATTTTAAGTCCCACAAACCCCAAAAAAATCATTAATCAATTATCCACTTGTTTTGTTCCTCCTGTACCTGACGTCCGCTTTTTTCGACTAGTGAATATAAAATGTGGTAATCGTGAAACATTGTTTTCTCAACGTAGCTCGCTCTTTTGTATCACCGATATCTTGTAAGTTTGCATATAATCTCACATAGTCTCGCTTACTTTTAGTCATTTGTAATGCTCGATAATGGCCTAACAAGCCGAAATAATTGTCGCTGTACAATAAATTAATTTTGTGAACATTAAACCAAGTGTTTTAATTTTGTTAATAAACAAAGCGGCTCACGCTTCATCATTTGAATTACATTTATTTGAAATAATATTTTAGCTATGGTTATAGATCATCATGACATTGATTTTAAGGCGCCAGAACCTAGCAAAGTGTTGGTTTTTTGGTTTGGAGACTACAGAGTATCCGAGGTAACTATTAGTTAATTTAATTGGATTTTGTCAACTTTGTCAACTTTTAGGTTGAAAGAAAATGCATTAGGCCTATCCACATTGCATTCGAAAAAATGTTTAACGAAAATGTCGGTAGAAAGAGTATAATTTGGAGCAAGGGTACATTGGAAGCTATTAGGGTGAGTATATTAAGAAATTGTTGCGATATTGCAATTGTATTTTAGGAATTTGGGTTTCCAGATAAATCATTTCTAACTGACCCCCAACTAATAAAGTGGGCCAATGAAGGCTTCATTGGGCGCGAAAGCGCAAGACATTGTATGTCGCCCTTTGTTTTCAATTTCAGCATTGTATTTCTTTATTTATAGACATAACTCCCTTTATAAATGAGAAGTTAATTAAATTACGAAACAAGAATAAAAAAGTTTATGCATATTTGGAGCAAAAGATCGCTGCAACAGCAACCCAAAAAGGCATTGATATTACATGTTACATGTATTGCAAAAATTATATATTTGTTTACAGCTTTCATTAAAGACATCGTGAATGGATACCAAAGTTTAAGTTCAATATGTTTAGCATGTTACACTACTGATATTGTGGATGAACATCCCATATTTAATGGATGTGTGTGTGCTGATTGTAAGGTATGTGTTTTTATAATAATAAATATATTTAATTTGTGAATTCGGTAACGTGGGTACTAATTTAATAATCTGATCTATAATGGTATTTGTAAATTATTAAAGGTAAACGTTTTTTTATTGCGAATTAGACTACACATTAGGCCTTTATTGCTGAATTCCTTCCTATCGTTAATCTTCTACTTTATTTTCTTTATTTTCGTTACTTTGAGAGCATTTTCCACGAGTTGTTTCCGTTTTGTTTTAGGCCTCGCTTGGTATTCCTTATCTTGGATTGCATTCAAAAAATCTTACTAGTGCACCCTTTTTCTTCTGAATTGGTGTTTATATTGTTTCTCGTCGATTTCGTGATTAATTAGCGGTCTAAATTCATTGTTTCACCGTTTCTAGTCCCATTAACTCATTTTACTTTTAAGTATATCGGCTGTTCTTCCTCTCTTTCTGTTAGTTCTTGAATTTTCCGCCGTTATTCCTTCTAGTTTTATCACTTTCTTCTGTGTTTTATGTCTGCAAATAATATATTATATCTTTGTATCTTGCCAAATTCTTGCTTAATATCGATGAAGAGAAGATCATAACGTTTATCTCCAGTGTAATCGCGTGCTTCTATAATTTTTATTTTCTTATGTATTATGTAGTATTCACTCCTTGAGGTTTTTCATTTTTTAGTTTTTATTCATTAGACTACTTCTTTATATCTCTCTCTATTTTAGAGATTTGCTTTGTTTTAATACTATTTTTTGCAAATTGACAATGAATTAAACATTGGCCATTCTACTAGACTTTTATTAATAGTCTAATAGTTTCTTAGCTAACCTTTTCACAATGGGAGTTTTATGGCTTTAATATTAAATTCTAATATTGATTTTGATTTATTAACATTGAATTAATATTGTCACAAAATTCCAAGTATGCAATATTTCATTCATTACAATACAATTTTTTATCATTATTATTACAATTGATGGTTAATTTATTTATATATTATTATTATTTTGTTGTTGTTGTAATTTTAAATTGTATTGTAGTGAATTAAATGTTGGTCGAATACCATAACTAGGTTATTTACAACGTACTTCTAGTTCTTGCAGTAAAAAGGGGTATTACCGCGATAGGTTTTAGTTAATGTCATTTGTCATATTAATGTTTATTTCTTGACAAGGGTTCGCGATACACATTATTGCAAAAAAAGGTGTCGCAATAAACTTTAATATTGCTAAAAGTGTTTTATTCGACGACTCACTGCTCATGATACACGATAATTACCATTTTATAATAGGTGTAGTAAAAAGAAATCCATTATTTTTCCAATAGATGGATTTAGTAATGCTTATCTCGTGTTGTAAAAGTCCGATCGGGTTACAATTTATGGCGTTAGAAAGATGAGATTTCGTGCTAATACATTTGTGATTAGTTGACTTAGGCCTACTGTCCACTAAGGGGTCATTTGACGAATGCATGCAAACTACAAATGACGACAGGCGTAATTTGCATCTTAGATCAACAAAATTTGCCGCCATTTTTTACAAAAAGCCATGTTTACGGCTGGCAATACGCTTTTGTAGTGGCAGGCTGCCGCACGAGCTGCATGACGATACGCAAATGCGACGATGACGCATCGTGGACACAGTTTCGTCGCTTTCTATCTAAAATGCAAGCAAGCGTATAATGGTGTCGTGCGTATAACGTGCGGCTACGTGGACAGTAGGCCTTAGTGCCGTTTCAGATGAGGCGTAGGATGCGCCCTACGTCCTACGCTTGAAAATCAGTTGGCATTGTGTTAAATGTAGAATTTCACATAAGAGCGTTTGAATCGGCGTACGCGCGACGTAAAATTTACAGCGCGGGCATACGCCTGGCCCGCACGCCTCGCGTATCTACGTCTGGCGTAGGACGTATCCTACGCCTCATCTGAAACGGCACTTAGTTTTGTTAGAGCGCGCGTCAAGGATGGACACTAGCAAAGAGAAAATAGCGTATTTTACAGTTTTTCTCCGATAAAGGCGAAAACTCAAGCCAGGCGGCTGAAAATGTGAATAGTGTTTATGGTCTTAATACTGTAACAGCAAATCTCGCGCAATTTTGGTTTCGTAGACTCCGTTCTGGTAATTTCGATATCAAAGATGCACCACGCACTGCAAGACCAATTGTCGAAAATTTCGATAAAATCATGGACATTGTTCAGTCCGGCGGTAATGTAAGCACTGTTTCGATTGCCAAAGAGCTAAAGATTGCACAAAAAACCGTTTGGAACCATTTGAATAAGTCCAGATACCAAAAGAAGCTCGATGTTTGGGTGCCACACTAGTTAATGCAAAAAACCTCAAGGACCGAATTTACATCTGCGAATCGCTGCTGAATCGCAATAAAATCGACCCATTTCTGAAGCGGTTGGTGATTGGTGATGAAAAGTGTATCACTTACGACAACGTCAACTGAAAACGGTTGTGGTCGAATCGCGCAGAGCCGGCGGAAACGGTGGCCAAACCAAGATTGACGACTAAGAAGGTTTTGGTGGGAGTGGCAGGGGATTACACAGCTCTTAAGTCGGACTTAGGCTGTCAACAATTGAACGGTCTGAAGGAAGCAATCGCCCAGAAACGACCAGCCTCGGCCAATAGGAGAGGAATTGTTTTCCATCAGGACAACGCCAGGTCACACACATCGATAGTGACTCGCCAGAAGCTCTGGGAGCTTGGTTGGGAGGTTCTTATGCACCCACCTTGTAGTCTGGACCTGACACCAAGTGATTACCATGTGTTCCTGTCCATGTCGAACAACTTTGCTGGTAAAAAAATCGCTGCAAGAGAGGCTTGTGAAAATCCACTGTCTCAATTTTTTGCCAATAGGGACGCGGGCTTCTATGAGATAGGCATAATAAAATTACCTTCAAAATGGCAACAAGTGATCGAACAAAACGGTGCCTATTTGACCTAAATCGGATTATTGTAACTATGATAAAGATTTCAATTTCATGCAAAAATAATGGCTTTTTACTACACGTAATATATGATTGAAAATGTGTCTTGCCAAATATGACAAAAAAAAAGTAAAATTTACTTGATAGATGGACTAATCTTAGACCTTAATGGTGTTGTGAACATTAATTAAAACGGGTCCATAAAGACTAACTGGTGGATCGCTTAACAATATTGTTTCTGGGTTATTGCCCTTCGTCAGCAGCGATTACCACGAACCTTAGTTGTTGAAATACCTTTACATGTAGTGGCCATCAAAACTTCGTGGCGCGAGCCGATCACTCCTAACGATCCACCGACAACAGAATACTGACAAGACGATACCCTGTCTAACACTTTGCGGAGACTAAACAAGAACGACTGTCAAATGACACATTTTCAATTAGAATTTTTGAACTTAATTGGACCAACCCTATTATAAGTTGACACTGGACATTACTTATAGATAAGGCTGATATTTTGTTGTTATTTGTTGTTGTTGGTTGATTAGTTTTATTATTTGTTTGGTTGTTATAATGTTTTTTTATTCTTTGTTTAATTATTTGTTCTATAAAAGTGTTGGTTAATTGTTACTTAATAGTGCTCGTTTTGCTTTGTTGATGGTTTGTTTTCTGAATTGTGGGTTGGTGAGTCCTGTTACTGCGCTTCTTTTATACTGGATTGGTTGTTGTGAATTGAAGTTTGGATATCGGCCCGTCCATTATTCACCTGCACTTTATAATTGTATTTATGCATTTGCTTGGATTGTGACGTAATATATTTTGTTTATAACAAGCAACATACGATACATAATTATCTTTAATCACTACCAAATAATTCCTTCACATACAAAAGTGATTTTACATTTATTTTCAAATTCTCATGACAACTGGCACAACAATACACTCGTTTTCCCACGTATGTGTAACATGCGTGCGTAACTTGGATATTTCCAATCTATATGGTTCGTTCGCTGCGTATTACTACAAAGCAATCTAATTATTCCCATGTAGTTCGTCATGTTTTTCTCTATCTGAAATAGTATATAAAATTACATAAAATAAAACAAGCGTACCACAAGAGCCGTTATTTCCATATTTCAGCCCAAGCATAACCCCCCCCCCACATTTTTCAAATCCCTGCCATGCCAACTCGTTCTTGTAAATTATTCCTTCTTCCATTTCTTATAATCCCTTGACTATCCCTAGCCATTGTTCGACCTAGATTGTGACTTCTTTGTGAAAACTAACGTCAAATAAATATTTTTGAAAATATGGGTGTGGTGGGAGGCACATGTTCGGTGAACTTATACATGAAATTGTAATTAATTTGTTATGAAATCAGTAGTTCAAGTTAATGTTTCGATTTTATTAATCTATAAATTTGTTATTGGTAACATTTTAGGTAAAACTAAAGAACACTTTCTATATAATAGGTGACGATGGTATAAAGGTAAAACATCTTGCATTAACAAATACGATGTTTAATTTTTTATTTTAGAATTTTTGTGCCATTTGTGCTCGACCGGGAAATATGTTGGTATGTGAGGATGAAAGATGCGGAAGGTATAGTTACCTGCATTCATTTCCTCTTTTAACGCTAAACGCCTTACTTTCTACAGAGCATATTGCATCAAATGCATTAATGATTTGGCTTCTCCTGGTGCAAGTGATATTATTAAAGGCACGGAGTCATGGTATTGTTTCACTTGCACGCCAACAACGAATCTAAGTGGATTACTCGAACTGCGAGCTGATTGGCAGGAAAGAGTAAATCGACAATTTCCTGATATTAATAGCTTCTCTTAATCGATCGTTTTAGGTAAAGCGTTTGTTAGTGAACTTGAACAGCCCTATAATACCTTCGCCTAGCATTATAGGTCAGAAACGTCCAATAAGAGTGCTATCTCTTTTCGATGGTATCGGCACGGGTAATCGCCAACAAGAAAGTCAAAAATCCAATTATCTGTTGTTTTTAGGTTTTTTAGCTTTGGAGAAACTGCATATTGTGGTTGAACGTTATTTTTCATGTGAAATAGACGAGGATAGTATAAGCGTCGTTAAAAGAAACTTTTCGAATCAAGTCACATATTTGGGCGATATATTAAATTTAACTGAAAGCTACATTAAACAAATTACACCCATTGATCTTTTGATTGGTGGGTCCCCTTGTAACGACTTGAGTTTAGATAATCCAAATAGAAAGGGATGGTGTGGTACGTTAAATTAAAACGGTCAAAAGTATGTGTTATGTTTCGAATCATAGATCCAGATGGTTCCGGAGTATTGTGCTTTGAGTTCTATCGAATTTTGAACAGTCTACGAATACATAATGGAAAACCGTTTTTCTGGTTGTTTGAAAACGTTGCGTCTATGCCAATCCAGTGGAAAGTTGCTATATCGAGGTGAATATTTAATTTTATATTTCTTTAAACACTTAGACCGCGAGCTAATTTTTAAAATCCAAATTTTAGATTTCTTCAATGCGAGTGCACAATGATTGATTCGGAATGGGTGTCGCCTCAACATAGACGTAGGTTATATTGGGGTAATTTACCAACATTACAGGACCAAATACATGGAAATGGTGGTCTCGAACAACAAGAACAGTGTAAACCTCGAAGGAAGATAACCGTAAATAAATTAAGTACTGTTACCACTCGCAAAAAATCTTTAAGACAAGGTACGTCCTTCATGGCAGATGTGGCATCGATATACAACTAATTATATTTAGGGCCTAGTAAGCACTCTCCTGTCCCGAATTCCGCAGAAATTGAAGAAGACCTCACAATTTTAGAATTAGAAAATGATTTTGGATATCCACCAAATTACACGAATGTTGGGACTTTGACTTTGACGCAAAGACAAAGATTGTTGGGAAAAGCTTGGAGTGTACACGTTATTTGCCTACTGTTTCGTATTTTGCAAGATCATTTTCAAACTAAATAAGTTCGTTCGTTCAGTTTTATAAGAAAATTATTTTTCATTTACTATTTACGTTTATTTTTCTTTTAATTTCCATTATATTTCTTGAAAGCTGTTAAGTTGACTTATTTTCCAAACGACTGTTTGTAATAATAAAATATTGAAAAATATTAGTTTTAATTATTGCAATTTACGTATCCACTATTTAAGTTTATTGCGACACCTTTTTTTGCAATAAGGTGTTTTGGAAACCCTTGACAAGCAATAAACATTAATATGACAAATGACATTAAATAAAACCTATCGTAGTAACAAGTCCGACTTTCTATATACCCCGGTATTTACTCCAAGAACTAGGGAAAACCTTGTAAAGAACCTAGTTAGGGTATTCGAACAACATTTAATTCACTACAATACAATTTAAAATCACAATAACGATACATATATATATATTTGTTGATAAATATATATTTATTGATAATGATCAAATAAAATTGTTGCATTATATCAAATGTTCCACGAAGTACGTTGTACGTTTCGCTATAATTTAAATAGCATCCTCAGACTAAAGAAAACATATAGCAAGCAATTACAATATAGAAACTGAAAATATGTAAAAATATAAAACACAAAAACCAAACAAATACTGATAAACGTACCTAATGTAACTAAATTAGTGAAACAATAAAAGTATAAGCATAACATATTAAAAAATCCGCGGTGGTCAGCACGAAACTTACTTATACTTAGTTATAATACGTTTTTCGAAAAAACTTTTCAAATGAAAGTTGTTTAGAATATCAGTATCTGTAATTTATGTAAGAATA